>CM053792.1:391795893-391985893 GCA_028749045.1 Cupressus sempervirens
ACTAAATGGGGATTAAATGAACCTAATAAGATAATTGTTTGTTCTCACCCATGCCTCGAGTGCTAGTACAAACTAGGATGGGAGTAGAGAGAACGTTTGGTTGCAACCTTGAATTTTGTAGTATGCCTCGTCTGTATGAGAGGGTACTAGTGGTTGCATAGCGATCGCTAAGGGGGTCAAGGTCTATTGAGAGACTACCAAGGTAACTCTAGCATGATCTATGTGATAACACTTTCCCACTTACATAGTAGGTTTCCTACATGTCTTTGTTGTGCCTCTGGGATTAGATGTCAGTTTGTGATTGGAACCTTTGAGTTAGTATACTTTTAGGATTCTTGGACTTAGAAAGTGTTTGTGCTATGTGATTTGATAACCTTTTTGGGACTTGAGATTATCTCCTCAGTGTGGTGGGAGTGGACCATTTAGGTTCCACATGGTCGGGTGGTAGTGCTTTTTCCACTCTTATCATTTGAGATCCATCTGAGACACTGTGGCTGATGCATTCTTTATTGGCATCTATCTTCATCCAGTTCTTGAATCTTATTATAGATGTTATTTACTGGTATGTTTCTTTATATTGATGATTAGCATATGTTAGATGATGTTATCTTATGGTTTATTTTTCATGGTTATATTTCTTATGCATATGTTGTAGCATGTTAGATTTCTTGCTGCATATGATGTAGTATGATTTAGGAGTGACATTCCTACTATGTTATTACTGATGATCTCTTCGGTGACTTGGGATGTTATGCATGGGGGATGGCTAGGGCCCACAATGGTCTAATGATGCTATTTACGGTTGGGAGGAACCATGCACTTAGATTACATGTGTTTTATGATGGATGGATATCTTTTACGATGGTTGTTATATCTTTATTGATTAATGGATGTATCATGTATGTTATTGGTTTCATTTACTTTATTGCACTTGTATCATGGATTTGATGAGGATGATGTATCTTAATTTTTACATATGTATATTCTTTTAAGCTTTTCATACCCTACGGCATGTATAGTGGATGATTAAGCATTCTGAAATAGGTATTTGGAACAAATGTGTAATATGGACATTGGACTATCTATTTATTCTTTTATGTGGATGTGGTAGTTGTTAGACTTAGTTTTTAATTGTATTAAATGTGACTCAATGTCTTGGGATCCTTAAGGAATGTAACCTGTTATGTATGCTTATAGTTGATTGTATGTTATCACTTCCGCTACTATGTGTTAGATATGAATGAGTTATCTTTCATGTTTCAAAAAAAAGAAAAATTGTTGGGAAAACTTAGTAAAACTTTAGGTTAATTCTTTTGGATCCCTTGGTGGGGCATTACGAAATATGCTCAGTCTTTGCATGGATCATAGGATACTTATATATGTTTATAGCACTTGTGTTATCACAATATATCATTGCAAGTTTAGTAATCTCCTCCTTCATATCTTTCAACAATTTCTTGATCTATATAATGTTTGAACAATTAACTATTGTAGCAACATTCTTAGCCTCTACTTTGGAATGAGAAATATAATTTTCCTTCTTTCTTTTCCATAAAATTAATTTCTCTCCTAGAAAGAAAGTGCCTCCACTTGTACTCTTTTTGTCATCAATGTTTCCAGCCCAATCAACATCTATGAAAACTTTTAGCTCACACTTGTCATTATTCTTGTCCCATAATCCATGTTTTTCTATTTCTTTTAGATATCTCAATATCCTTTTCATAGCCATTGTGTTATTCTCCTTAGGATTAGAAAGAACTATTGTGACAATACCAAAAGCTAATGTAATGTCAGGTCTTCTATGAACAACATATTGTAATGTTTTAATCATTGACCTATAAAATGTCTTTTACTTTAGTAAAATCATCATTGATGGAAACACTTCTAATTACCATAAAATGCAAAATAATTTCTCATTATTTTTCTCTTGGAACTCCCTTTATATTCTAGATCATATCTTCATTAATATCCTTAGTTTCGTTATGATTCTCATCCATAAAACCTCCAGTATGCTTCCTCTTTGCTTCTATTGCACTTCTCCCTCTATGATACCAATTGTGTATTCATCAATCTAACACCAATTATATTAGAACTTTCAACACAACATATCCCTCTTTGGATATAGGATGGTAACTTGACAACACATTCTTCCTCTTTGACAAGAGTGCCAAAGACATCATTCAGTCTATAGACTTATTCTTCATGTCATTGTTCTACCTGCTCTTGTAATATTACTCCCTCTATCATCTATCACTTGTAGCTTCACCTTCTCATTCTTTTTCCACCTTTTCACAACTTTAGGTGGCTCCTAAAGTGTCACCTCCTTCATCAATGTGTAAGATATTTTTATCATAACAATTGATGAAATGTTGAATCTCTTTGCAAATCTCTTAAGATAGGGGAATGACCCCTAATTTACCTCTTATATAATCAAACACATCCTTAAGGAATGCCTTAGTGAATATATCATCTATTTGATCCATTGTATTTATATATTCTATTATCACTTCTTTCTCTTTTACTAATTCTCTCAAGTAATCATACTTGATTAAAATATGCTTGGTCTTTGTGTGCATCATAGGATTCTTAGATATGTTTATAGAACTTGTGTTATTACAATATATCACTACAAGTCTACTACTCTACTCCTTCACACCTTTCAACATTTTCTCAATCCATACAATGTTTAAACAATTAATTGTTGCAGCAACATACTTAGCCTTTGCTTTGGATTGAGAAATACAATTTTTCTTCTTTCTTTCCCTTGAAGTTAATTTCATTCCTAGAAAGAAAGTGCCTCCTCTTGTACTCTCTTTTTCATTAATGTTTAAAGTCCAATCAGCATCTATGAAAACTTTTAGCTCTAACTTGTTGTTATTCTTGTAGCATAATCCATAATTTTCTATTCCTTTTAGATATATGAGTATCCTTTTCACAACTATCATATGATTCTCCTTAGGATTAGCAAAAAATATTGTAGTAATACCAACATCTAATGCAATGTCAGGTCTTCTCTGAACAATTTATTACAATTTTCTAATCATTTATTAGAATAATTATATGGGAAACAAGATACTAAGAAATGGGGTGAATCAAGATCTTAAACTTTTAGCTGCAAAACCAATAATGTATATCCACACCTAATTCATCTCATAGATCTACCATAAAATTGAAATGTTGTAACATAAATGAAATACATCACATCCATAAATAGTTCAACACATAAAAAAATGATTTGGTAACCCAGAAAAACTTTAAGATAAAGATAAAACTGGGGTGGGGATGAAACCAATAAATCTTCACTATTGCAACAATAAAGTTAACCTCTTAGAGTTACAATGTTTGATCATAAAATATGATCTACCCTATGAGGGGTCTACCTTATTAAAAGCTTAAGATACTATTAGGTCTCACCTTATTAAAGGATTTTACACTTACAATGAAGTGAACTATATTAAGAGGTTTACATAGATCTATTAGGACCACTCTGTTAAGAAATTTACCCTATCTCAATTAAAAATAACTGATTCAATACAACCCTCAGTTTTCTCCACAATTTTATATTGGGTCTCCTCTTTTTTGTATCTCTAATTTAATCTTCTTATCTAATAACTATGTTCAATCCTTCACTAATCTAATTTCTCTCTGTCGACTATGTCTTCTAGACTTTGCCTTAACTTCTTCACATGCATATAAGGATACATGTCCTTCTCTCTTCTTTGTTCTTCATACACATGCACCTAGAACCTCTCTGACTCTAGAGTTATGATCCTCCTTAAATAGATTTCATGTGAAGGTTCTAGATCTTGATCGATGATTTACACTTCATCTTTTGTCATTTCAATCCCATTTTTGATTGGTTGAATCACATGCCTTGGGATTATTACCTTCTACAATGACATGTGATCAACATCTTAGCTAGCTCTACACATATTAAATATCATGGAAAAGTTAGCCAAAATGGTTTACATATGAGTTTGTACCATTACAAACTTATATATCAAAATTGAACTACTTGTCACTTGAGTGCTTTGACACTTAGTCATGTAAACATCTTCATGCTAACACTCAACTTCTATATAATTATTTTACTTAGTTCTTGATAACTTATCAACATGCTCAGTCTCTATTATTTTTCTTGACTCATTCATCTACTCGATTGCTACTAAATACTTGCCATTCACTATTCTACTTAGGATTAGTGTTGTATGCTCATCCTTTACTAGATAACTCAGTCGTAGCGATGACCTTGTAATCTTTCCTATTAAATAACTAACTGTTTGGACACTACTAAAAAACAAACACTTAGAGATCAACGTCATTAACCTATAAAATATCTAATTTACTTTATAAAAATCATCATTGATGGAAAAACTTCTAGTTACCATGCAGATTCAAAAGATTGGCTCATAATTTTTCACTTACAACTCCCTCTTTATTCTAAATCAAATGTTGATTAATATCCTTAATTTTATTTTGATTCCCATCCATGCAACCTCTAGTATGCTTCATATTTTCTTCTATTACACTTCTCCCTCAATGATACCAATTATAGATTCATATTATATTAGCACTTTCAACACAACATCTCCCTCTTTGGATATAGGATGGTAACTTGATAAACCATTCTCCCTCTTTGAAAAAAATTCCAAAGAAATCATCCACTTTATACACATCTTCTAGTCACTATTCTGCTTGATCTTGAAATATCAATCCCACTTATAGCTTCATGTGCTCATTCTTCTGTCCATATTTTTACAACTTCAGGCAGCTCCTAAAGTGTCACCTCCTTCATCAATGTGTAAGATATTATGATCATAACAATTTATGAAATGTTGAATCTCTTCTCGACTTTCTTAAAATAGAAGAATGAACCCTAACTTACCTCTTAGATACCCAAATGAATCATTGGGTAATGCCTTAGTGAATATATCTACTATATTCTCCTTTGTGTTCACATATTCCAGTCTCACTTCTTTGTCTTTTAATAACTCTCTTAAGTAATGATACTTGATTGAAATATGCTTGGTCTGTATGTGCATCACATGATTCTTATATATGTTTATAACACTTGTATTATCAAAATATATCACTACAGGTCCAGTAATCTCCTCCTTCATACCTTTCAAAAATTTCTTGATCCATACAATGTTTGAACAATCAACTACCATAATAACATACTCAGTGTCTACTTTGGATTGAGAAATATAGTTTTGCTTCTTTCTTTTCCATGAAGTTAATTTCTTTCCTAGAAAGAAAGTGCCTTTTCTTGTACTTTTTCCATCATCAATGTTTCCATCCTAATCAAAATTTGTGAAAACTTTCATCTCAAACTTGTCAATATTCTTGTACCATAATAAATATTTTTCTATTTCTTTTAAATATCTTTGTATCCTTTTGACAACCATTATGTGATTCTCCTTAGGATTAGCAAAAAATATTGTAACAATACCAAAAACTAATGCAATGCGAGGTGCTCTATGAACAACATATTGCAATTTTTAAATCATTGTCCTATACAATGTCTTATTTACTTTAGTAGAATCATCATTCTTTGAAATTTTATGTCCACTCACCATAGGTGTTCCAACTAGTCTTGAATCTTACATTCCAAAAGTCTTCAATATCTTCTTGATATACTTTGATTGTGTAATGTAAATACATCTCTTCATTTGATAAACTTGCAAACCAACAAAGAATTTAATATCTCCAAATATTGACATCTCAAATTCTTTCTTCATCTCATTAGCTAATGATTTACATGGCATATCATGGCCTCCAAATCTGATATCATCAAAAAATATTTTACCTAGTAAGTTTTGGAAATATAAGGTAGGCTAGGTTACTTAGAGGGGACAGGTGAATCAGGAACCAATAAAACTTCAACTCACTTCACCAATTAATCTTTCATATTTTTTTTTGATCTAATAATATGCATGAAAGAATGAAGTCAATAAAATATTCATAACACTTTGACACAAGATATGGTGACCAAGAAACCTTCTAATTAGAAAGTAAAATTGGGGTGGGGATAATACCAACAAGCTTTAGTATTGTAGTATAATGTTGGTCTGTTAAGGCTTACAGTTGACCAATTCTAGTGATCTTTTGGTGATGTCCACCTTTTTAAAGGATTTACAAACATACAATAAAGTACTCTATTAGGAGATTTGGAAAAAGACTGTTAAGTCCACCCAGTCAAAGGATTTGACTAATGCACCTATTAGACAAAATCTTTGGTTGATCTTTGATCTATAACTATGATTTATTGAATGAGATTCCTTGAATTAAAATGATCACATCACTGTTATAGATAAGTCTTTGTTGTACCATATACTACTTGTAGCCTTCAATTCACACTATTCTACTTATACTTCTTCATATACTCAATGAATTACATCTTTCGATATGATACAATACATTACATATATATATCAATCCAGTTAACTACTTACTAGAGTCAGCTACAATACCAAATTCATCATAATTCACAAAATCAGCCCATTATTGTAATTCAAGTTTAGAAGACAAACTCGGTGATGTTCTTATAGTCAAAGACATTATCAATGCTTGGGATGCTCTAGCACTTGGTTGACGTTGAAGCTCGGTCCATACTAATCACTTTGAGTAGCATGAACTCGATCAACTCTATATGAATCAAGGAAGATTGAGAAACTCAATAGATGTAGAATCACTTGGTTGACACTGCATGACTTAGTCAACACTAGATTCACTTTGTTAACACTCTGATCTTGGTAGACACTATAGAACTTGGTTAACACAAAGATCTCAATAATTTCTAGTGGATATCTTGGTAGACACTGCTATGCTTAGGCTACACTTTAAACTATCTTTGATGCTTGGTAGACAAGTTGTGAAGCTTGACATGAATTGCATTCTGACTAATTAGCTTGGTAGTAATTAAAAAACTTGGTTAACACTACTGGGTGAATGATGAGCTTAGTAATGACTATATATCTCAGTAACAATGTAACCAACTGACTAAGCGTTCAATCACTGATAGACAAATTCACCTTAATGTCAACAACAATATCTTACTCTTAGATTTTCTTTTCAAATACAAATTGCTATATTTATTAGTTCTTGCAAAACTAATTTTCACCATATAAGTGTGTAACCTTTCATACCATGCTCTAGGGGCTTGTTTCATACCATATAATTCTATGTGCAATTTACATACCATGTTCATCTTGTTAGGATCATCAAATCCTTTAGGTTGTTCAATGTAGACTTCTTCAAACATTCCATTCACAAATGTAGATTTCACATCCTTAAATCATGTGTAAGATGTATATGCAAGAAAAGGTCTTACTCCTTCCAACCTTGCAACTAGGGAAAATGCCTCTCCAGAGTCAACTCCTTCCTCTCGTGCATATCCCTTATAAACTAGTCTTTCTTTATTTCTTGTGACTTTCTCATTTAGATTATTTCTGAATACCCACTTTGTTCCAATAAAATTCTTCATCTTTGGCCTTGGTACCAATGTCCATGTCTTTTTCTATTGGTCAAATAAAAAAAGGTATTGAAAAATGAGTGTCAACACACTTAACCAATTTCATCATACATGCCGAGTACACAATAGATGCTAAGATAGAATTTTAATAGGTGTTGAGTCACAGTTAGTGCCGAGTAGATTACAATATAGTATGTGCCGAGTGATCCAAGAATTATTCATGTGCTGATTAATAGAATCATTTAGATGCTGAGCAACACAGAACAACATATGCTGAGTAATACAGGTTATAATAGGTTCAGAGAAAACCAAGAAACATAGTTGATGCCAAGCAATCTAGAAATAGTGTGTGTCGAGCATCAGTAATGTTTTATGTGCCGAGCAACATAGAATCAACATTAGAGTTTGTACTTGCACAAACTAATATGTAAACCATTTTGGAGCTGACTTAGAGGAATTTCAAAAGAGAAAAAAGGATAAGGACAAGTCATTTGCTTTCCCTATGAAATCTATATGCAACCAATTAGAAAAATGGTGAAGGCATGCAACCAATAAGAAAAATGTAAAGTATGAGTAGGAATTTGAGATTCAATTTGGATCACAAGTCCAGACCTAATCCTAAGTCTTCACATTCTTTATAAGGAGAACGAATGCACCATTGTAAGCATGGAAGAAAAGTAGCAAAAGAGGAGACTATAGTGAAATTTTAGTGTGAAGAGAAAAGACTTAGTAAAAGGGATAGCATTTATATATCCAGTTGATCAGAACAGAATAGGAGACATATTCAGAGATCAGATCTAGTAGAGATTAGAAGAGAAAGAGTAGATCAAGTGCTTGAACCTAGCAATTTGAGATTGCATTCAAATAGGTCAAATTTTCTAATACTCTTTCACAATTGTATTAGAGGATGAAATCCTATGGTGATAGGTTAGCTTAATAGCCAGGCAGGACAACCTTTGGAGAAGGTCAAGAAAATCCTACGTATTAGGTGGGTTTAATAGCCTTTATGTAAATCCTTTAATAGGGTGATACTTCTTGTAAAATTTTTGTAAATCCTTTCAATAAGTCACTATTAACATAGTGTAAATCCTTTCATAGGGCAGGCCTTTAACAGGGCAAACCATCAGAAGTGGTTGAACTCATTGCTATAATAAATTTTTGTGGGTGTCATCCCCACCCCAATTTTACCTTCTTATTCTTGGAGGGTTTATGGGTCACAAAAATTTCTTGTGTTATGTATTGATGTATGCTCTCATTTTATGCTTGTTTACTTACATGCATGTTAATTTCAGTTAAATTTTATTAAGGGTGAGGAAAGGAAATTGGTTACTTCTGATTCACCCCCCCTCTCAGAAGTACTCTTCCTATTTGAACATTCCAAAAATTGGTATCAAAGCATCTAGTTCTCACAAGGAGAAGCCTAATAGCTTGGAGAAAAAGGTCAGAAGATGGAATTTTTCAAACTTGGGAAGATCATTGACAATTAGGTGATTGATGTGCAACTAGCTCTACACTAAGTAGAGGAAGCCAGGGAGGAATTGATAAAATCTTTGAAAAGAAGAAACGAGATAGCCATAGCTGAAAATGACATACACTACAAGGAGATTGACACCACACATGTACTTTCCAATGGAGATTACAAGAAATTTGATGCAACAATATCAAAATTAATGGAGAAAAATAGAGCACAAGCTGAAGAAAATAGATTACTCAAGCTTGAACAAGAATCACAAGCCATATTGCTTTGCAAAGTGATTGAACAAAAAAAAAGAGCTATTGAAGACAAGGCCATGGTAGAAGATGACAAGAAAAACTTCATCAATAAGCTAGAAGAGAAGACAATTGAATTTGAAAAGATTTCAAACATGTAGTTAGACATCTTAAGCCAGATGATGAATGCTCATCATGAGCTAAACATGAAAGATATTGAGATCTCCACCTTGAAGATACAAAATGAATTGAACAAAGAAAAGGAAATAATAGAAAGTTACAACAAATCTAATGAGGCCATCAAGTACTTTGAGCAATTGCTGAAATCACCAAGGGCTAGTAATGACACTACAGGACTTGGCTACATCAACACTGAACAAGGAGAGTCATCTAAGGCTGCAAACAAAAGAAGCAACAAAGGTAAGAACACTAAACCTACTTGTCATTTCTGTGGTAAAAAGGGAAATACCTCTAATGTGTGCAGAAGCAAGAGTAGTCATTAGCATGATAAGCCTACATGTGCAAATTTCTATCACAAGTGCAAAAATCAAGGACACTTAGCACAAGACTACAAAACCAAGACCATGAGAACACCAAGATTTGAGGGTCACTACTAAAACTAAAAAAAATATGGACATAAAGAATTTGAATGCAGATCAAAAACTATGTGGAAACCTAATCAGCCTACAAGGAGAAACAACTATGCACATCACTACAATTGGGACTATAATACAAGGCAAAGTTGTCACTGCTATCAAGAATATGGTCATGTACCTCAAAATTGCATAAGAAACACTTCAAGGGGAACTACAATAGATAGTTGAGTCAAATAACTTTTTTTAGTTGCTTATAGATTGGACATGTTAGCAAGAACTGTCCAACAAAGGTCAAGGCACCCAAAACTGAAGTTAGCAAGGGCAAAGAAAAAGTTTATGTGGAACACATTAGGAAATATATGAAGAAGACATGGTAGAAGAAAGGTGAATGTAACACATCAAATAGAGAGATCACTTCACCCAAGAGGTCAAGTGATCACATCTCAACAAATTAAGCACTAGAAGGGCATATGGGGCTGATACATATAAAGACGTATCATACATCATCCCCAAAAGAAAATAGGAACACTACAAAGAAGAAATTTGCATAAGTTAAGATGTCAGGATAAAAGTTGAAAGATGATGCCGAGTTACCTTTGGTTGCCTAGTAAAACTATAGTACATGCTGAGTTGAACAGTCTAGTAGTTGCCAAGTAAGACTTGCTCAGTGGTTGCCAAGCTATTAACAAGATCAATACATGCTGAGTGAAATGAGATAGTAGTTTCCAAATGAATTAAATATAGTTGATGTTGAGTTGGAAAATCATCTGGAAGTCGAGTGATAGCTGTAAGCACGAAAGTAATAAATGCTAGGTTTTAAGCCTAATAAAAGGTAAAAAATCATTTATTTTTTGATCATACGAACAAAGAGAAAAGATGAGAAGAGTAATTAAGCAATTTCCTAGTGATCAAAAGGTGATTTAAAACAATTCAATAGCAACCCAACTTTGTTTGATCAATTTACCAGGCATTTCATTCAAGAGCTGAGTTATGCAATTTGAAAAATTAGTTTAAATAGTAAACCCTATTTCAATTAAAAATGGCATCTGGTTCTAAATTTGCAAAGGAAAAGGAAGGATTGGAAATTCAAGTATCTAGTAATGAAGTTAAACAACCAGAGCTTAAACCCATCCCTTAAGTTCCTTACAAAAATGATCCCGTTGGTGCCCTATCTGTGATTCTTGATAAAGTAGTAATTGTTTAGGAAGTACAAAAATGCTACAACTATAAGATAGGTGCAATAGGAGATTTGGAGATTTTCAATGCATTTGATAAACTCTGTGAAAATGGGATACTTAAAGACGAATTCTCCATAGTTGAGAAGAAGGGCCTAACCAAAACCCTACTTTTCCCCATTGTCTTTAAAATATAATGGATACGCATTGTGCTAAGTAGAATCTTTGATCGTGCTTTTTGGTTTGAAATTGGGCCAATAAAGTTCACAAAGAATACTGTACATAGGGTTACTGGTATTCCAACCCTAGATCAGCCCAAAACCCTAAGGAGTGATAAGAGGGAGGCAATTGAGAAAAACACTGGTGCCAAGTGAAACAATAGGGGTATGACAATTGACACCATCAAAGACCCCCTACTAGATTTTTCTATGAGGATTATATCTCACAAATTTTATCAATCTAGCAGGTCAAACAGTGTACCTTGCATAGCTGTAGATGTTTCCTACAAGCTAGTGAAAAAGGATCACACTTATGATCTTGTAGAATTGATGATGCAACAAATAAATGAGAACTTGGAAGCCATAAGGAAATCCAAAGGGGCTCAATGCAAATATGGTTTAGTATTGATTTCCATGTTTTTCTACATTATGAAAGAATTCCCCTCAATAGGGAAGGTGAGATGGGATCCAAATAAGACAATTGTTGATTAGATAAATGGATTCATCAATCAAATGGGTGAATATTTTGATGCCCAAATGATTAGTTATTTTGAAGATTTCAAACAATCCATGAAATAGAGAATGAGAATTTTAGTCTCATTCGTGGAGAAACATGAAAAAGACATTTATTTTCTAGTGGATATTGACTATACCTACATACAAGCAGTCATCCCTAGAGTCAGATGGCTTAGACCATTGGGCTATGAACTTGATGTGGATCAGGCATCAATAGCTATTACAACATTTCTTGTAGAGGAAATTGATAAAACTAAAAAGAACTTTGGGACCCATGATGTTGTTAGATCAAGGGTGGTAATAGATTGCAAAATAGCCATAGCAGTAAAGAAGAAAGATAAATTAGTTAAGAAGATCAAAAAGAAATTTGGGGCAGAGATTGAAGAGACAGGTACTATAGAAGAAGTAGAAGAAATAAGTGATGATAAAGAAGAAGATCAAAATGAAGTAGATAAGCCTGAACAAGAGTCTCTACAAGTGACTCAAGGCTTAGGAAAAGATGAAGAGGAAGATGTAGAGAAAGAAGAAGCTGAGGAAACATCTATCAAAACCAAGGCCACCAAGAGAAAGGAAAAAAAACCATTTTCTCCTTATCCCAAGCCAAAGAAAGTGACAAAGCCTACACCCAAAAAGCCTACAACTAGAGCTACTACAAGGGCTACTTCACAAAAGGCAAAGGAAGAGGTAGCTAAGAGGAAGGAATTCACTAAGAAGACTAAAGAAGAGCCAAATAAAAGAAGAAAATTTGTGGCTCAACTTGATTCAGAGGAAGAACACAGAAAATCAGAAGACCATAGTCAATTTAAAGTGGTAAGTCATTCCCCAAAGTCTTCTATTGATAAATTATGTGCTAAGATTAGGAATGGAGACTTAAATGATTTGAAAAATGTAAATTTTAATAAGCTCACAAAAGATGAGCAAAATAAAATAGAGATATATGTCTATAATATGATGGTAGAATATAAACATACACCTCTTGAACTAGATAGTTCATTGCCAAAGGAATTATATAAGATTGTAGAGGAAAAATGGCATTTTTGTTTGCAAACTGAGAAAGAAATAAGGGAGTCTACTTTAGCAAGGATGTTGCTTGATTTGATTAAAAGCCAAATAACAAATGCAGTCAAGAGGCACAATAGTAGATTTACTCCTAAATATAGGGCATTTAGTATTTTACAAAATAAAATTGAAGAGGTTGTGAGTAAACCACAAAAGTATGGGAAATTATTTACAAGAAAATTGATGATGTGTTTGATGAAGAATACAAGGCAGAAGCAAGTGCCAAAGCAAAGGAAATAAAAGAAGAAAGAAGAAAGAAGGCAGAGCAGAAGGAAGAGGAGGGAGAAAAGAAGGATAAAGAAGAAAAGGAGGAAATTGGTAAAGAAGAAGAAGAAAAAGGGATAGGTGAGCAACAAGAACAGAGTGTAAAAGATACAAAACTGCCACCTCCTAGCTCTCCTCGTTCTACCATCACACCTACAAAGAAAATAAAAATAAAGATGTCATTGAAACTTATGGTCAAAACATCAATCCATTAACCATAGAGGATCTAGAAAAGATCCTTGACCAATCAACACAAGTAGCTAGGCTATGTTCAAGCCCAATATTGGTCAGTGTTAATGAACTCCAAAAGGCAGTAGAAAAATGAAAAGAAAACAAGGTGCAAACACAAGAACCACCTGTGACCATACAATCTACTAAACTTCTACTTCTTCCACCACCATCTCCACCAAAAGAGGTCATAGTTGCACTTCAGGAGCTGAGTGCAGCAGTAGGGGATGATAAAGGGAAATTAGTAGAATCAATAGGTACACCCCCAACCAGAATGATAGAAGAAGAGAAACAAACTGAAGAGAAAGAAGAGACAAGAGACAAGGAGGAATCTGCAATATAAACTTTGGTTGGACTACCAAAAATAGGTACTCCAACAAAAACTCTTTAGTAGCTAAGCACTGGAACACTAGAACTACAAATTAGAACACCAGGCTCAGGCTCCACTAGGGTAGCCAGGATAATTCATTATGGAATTCTTGAGCTTGATGAAGAAATAAGGATACCCTATTATGAATCTAGTACTCTCACTGAGGAAAAGATGAATGAAATTTAGAGTGCATTAGATAGAAGAAGGAGGTAAGAGGCACTTAGATAGGACTACAAATATAGGTAAGCATTGAATGAAATCAAGGACATATTCATCGATGCCTTTAGTCTACAGTATCTAGATGAATAAAGATCAATTATAGAGCAACTATCAGATATAGTTGATCAGATAACAAGTGAGGACCATGACACCAATGCCAAACTAATGGAATGGTCAGAGAAGAAATTCCAAGGAAAGGTTAATGAGAAGATAGCAAATACTATCATATTAGGACAAGTTGACCTGGGTAAGAAATAGATAGAGTTAAAATTGTATTAGGGAATATATTCTCCCTTTACAATAAACTGTGTTATTTTTCAAACTTCACACATGAGACTAATCAGAAAATAATGACCTTGGAGAGAAATCTAAAAATTTCTAGTACACAACTCCCAATAAATCTAGCTCAGAGTGAGAAGCATTTTTCTTAGATGCTTCATACTCAAATGGAACTAGTTGTATTATCAATAGAGGAGGCTAATATAAAAGCTAAGTTAATGCAAATTCAATCCTCCATCACCCCTCACTTAGAAGTACTTCACAAGGAGCAAATGTATGTAGAGATAGTCCTGAAGAAAGATCCCAATATATCTACATATGAAGGACTTGTAGACCTAGCAGCAAAGCTTGCAACCAATAGAAGTCATTGGAAATTGCATTAAACAATTGGGATATAGCTCTGAAGATACTCCTTGAAGTCAATAGCTCATTTTTGGCCAAACATGGTATTACTCCATAAAACCCTTTGATATTAGTGTCAAAAAGGGGGAGAATGAACAAAGGGGGAGATATATATTATATTGGGAGTAATAAGAAAAGGAGGAGATATGTAAATACTATGGGTAATTACCAAATTTAACCAAATTTTGATGATTCTTTCATTTTGAGAATAAAGTGGAATGATTGTAAATAGTCAGAAAGGGGAGACAAGGAATAAAGGAGTGAAGAAGAAATGTAAACTTTTGGTAATCACGTGGAATATAGGCACATCACACAAATCAGATATAGTATACAGGGTCAGAATGTAGAAATAGGTCAAAGGAGAAAGAGGATGCAGGCACATTGACACAAAATTTCAATTTCAAAGGCATAATCAACTCAAGGGAGTTATAAGGTATATTGCTACTCACAATTTTTGAAATTTTTCATGCAAAGATCGAGCAAGTAAAGAATGTACTCAATTAGGCTAAGTTCATAAATGCTTAGTTAAGTGTTTTTGACACTCATGTCAAAGGGGGAGATTGTTGGTCAAATAAAAAAAGGTATTGAAAAATGAGTGTCAACACACTGAACTAGTTTCATCATACATGTCAAGTACACAATAGATGTCGAGCCAAAATTTTAATAGGTGTTGAGTCACAGTTAGTACCAAGCAAATTATAGTATAGTATGTGTCGAGTGATCCAGGAATTATTCATGTGCTGAGTAACAAAATCATTCAGATGCCAAGTAACTTAGAACAACACATGCCAAGTAATACAGGTTATAATAGGTGCCAAGCAAACTAGGAAACATAGTTAATGCCAAGCAATCCATAAATAGTGTGCCGAGCATTAGTAATACTTCATGTGCCAAGCAACACAAAATCAACATAAGAGTTTTTACTTGCACAAACTAAGATGTAAACCATTTTTGGAGCTAACTTAGAGGAATTTTAAAGGAGAAAAAAGGATAAGGATGAGTCATTTGCATTCCCTATGAAATTTGCATGCAACCAATAAGAAAAATGCAAAGTATGAGCAAGAATTTGAGATTCTATTTGGATCATAGCTTGATACCTAATCCTAAGTCTTCACATTATTTACAAGGAGAATGAATGCACCATTGTAAGCATGGAAGAAAAACAGCAAAAGGGGAGACTATAGTGAAATTTCAATGTGAAGAGAAAAGACTTAGTAAAAGGGATAGCATTTATATATCCAATTGATCATAATAGAACTAGAGACATATTTAGAGATCAGATATAGTAGAGATTAGAAGAAAAAGAGCAGATCTAGGGCCTGAACCTAGCAATTTGAGATTGCATTCAAACAGGTCAAATATTCTAATACTCTTTCACAATTGTATTAGAGGATGAAATCCTATGGTGATAGGTTAGCTTAATAGCTAGGTAGGAGAGCCTTTGGAGAAGGTCAAGAAAATCCTATGTATTAGGTGGGTCTAATAGCCTTTATGCAAATCCTTTAATAGGGTGACACTTCTTGTAAAGTGTTTGTAAATCCTTTCAACAGGTCACTATTAACACAATGTAAAGCCTTTCACAGGGTAGGCCTTTAATAGGGAAAACCATTAGAAGTGGTTGAACTCATTGTTGTAGTAAATTTTTTTGCGTGTCATCCCCACCCCAATTTTACCTTCTTATTCTTGGAGGGTTTCTAAGTCACCAAAATTTCTTGTGTTATGTGTTGATGTATGCTCTCATTTTATGCTTGTTTACTTACATGCATGTTAATTTCAATTAAATTTTATTAAGGGTGAGGAAAGGAAATTGGTTACTTCTAATTCACCCCCCCTCTTAGAAGTACCCTTCCCATTTGAGCATTCCAACATTTTCTTCTCTACTTTATTAATCTCCTCATTTATTTCTTTAATCCAATCTTCATTCTCTAGAGCATCTTTAAATGATCTAGGCTCAAACACACATTGTAAACATGTATCTTTCTTCAACTTGTTTTGTGTCATGACTCTTAAATCTTTATCTCCAATGATTTGATCTGGTGTATAGTATCTTCTCACATATTTTTCTAAGAAAAATTTAAATCTTCGTTATTCTTGTGGTATATCACTTAATCTTGTTTACTCACCTTCTTTAGGTATCTTTGGCTATAACTCAACATTGTTTGTCTGGTGTTTAGTTTCCTCTCTTTGACATTCAAGATCTTCTCTATTTGAGTTGGCTCCTACAACTTGATGCCTGGTAGATATTTTCCATTGAACCTCGACAATGCTTGGATGTTGATGCTTGGAAAACTCTTTCTTTGTTTCAGGTAATGTACTAAGTTCTCCTTCATAGATGTAGATACAATTTTGTAATATTTAGGTTCTTTCTTACATTCCTCTTCATTCTTTTCTTTAAATTTATCAACTCTAACATTTGCACTTCCCATAATTTTGTTAGTATTAGTATTCAAACACTTGTATGCCTTTCTTTTAGTGGAATATTCTATGTATATACCTTTTTCACACTTTGCATCAAGTTTTTCTTTCCTTGCATCTTTCAATATGTAACACTTGCTTCCAGAGACTTTGAAATAATTGACATTAGGTGCATAGCCATACCAAAGTTCAAAAGGGGATTTGTTTGCCCCTTTCATAACTTGAACTTGGTTTACTGTATAATCAATAGTACTTACATTTTCTCTCCAATACTTTAGTAAAATATTATTTTCCATCACCAATGTTCTTTCATAGTCAATTAAGAGCTCTTTTCCATCTCTCTATTGTTGATTTGGTACTTGGTGGAAATTCCACTTTTGAGTGTAGAAAGTGCATCCAATCTTCAATTTTTCATTTCCATGTAGTGGGAAAAATTTTGATGTAGATTGATTCATAAAATACTTTTCTAGAGTGATCTTGATACTAGACCCCATATATCTTCATTATGGATTGAGATTTTCCTTTTCTCTCCTCATGTGGAAAACTCAACTTTGACTGTGAAAGGCATTGCAAAAAATGAGTTTTCTGCTATGCTTTTCCCTTTGGCAAAAACTAAAAAATTTGCTTCTCCAATGGAAAATTTGAAAATGACTTGTCCATTTTAGTAAATATTTTTCTCTTTTCTTGGCATCGATTTGTTCTTCTATTCATCTCTTCACATTCTTTCCTTCCAATTTTAGATCTACATTTTGGACGTTCATCTATTATGTTTCTTGAGCTTTATTCAATCTTTATAAATAATAAATCTTCACAAAACATGTGTTTACAATGAAATCGAATTTTGTAATAGTCAAAAGCTAAATCCATGGAACCTCTGTATCAAATACCTTAGAGCATTGAAACTTCATAGAAACATGGTTAGGGAAAACCATAAACATTTGGGGAAACTCTTTATGAGGTTTACTTGAAAAGTTTGAAAATGATGTACTGAAAGTATGCCTACATAGCTATCCCATTTTATGGTGGAGTCCTTAGTGCACTCATTTTTCTCTTGATTCTTTGTCACTATAGAATATATTGAACTCATCTAATATGAATTAACCTCCTCTATTTGATTTCAAGTAGTTTAGACTCTTACCTATTGTTGTGGTGACACAATGCATGCCCCATTTCCTAATGGGAATGGGGACCCCCTACTTGGAAAATATGGTTCCTAGTCCGAGATCCAAGAAACTTTGAAGTTCCACCTAGTCCCCTAGTTTGTGTCTAGGTCCCAATTAATTAATTTAGCTAACAAAACTCAAAGATTCTAATGAAGAAGTCAAAATTGCAAGGATAAAAGGCACACCAATGCACCAAAGTGGGTGCGCTAGTGTGCCAAATATAAGGAAGAGACTTTTATGCATTAGTGTAGCTACACAACACCCTATCAAGATGGGATCTATAAGAACCCCCTTCCCCCTCTTCATTCCTACCTTGCATCTGCTAAAATCTTCATTCTCTTCCACCCACTCTCCTCAAGCCTAGCATCACACTAAATTTGGTGTGCCCTTCCATCCCTTCTTCCTTTTATCTATGATCTATGCCACACAAAACTTAAAACAAAGGAAGTCAGGTGCATACTAGTGCACCTAACTTGGTGTGCTAATGTACACCTGATCTATACTCACATAAAACTTAAAACAAAGGTAGACCCAAGCTGAGTGCACACTAGTGCACCCAACTTGGTGCACAAGTGCACACCTAGATAAACAACATTCCAAAAAGGACTTCATAAAACTATTTAAAAAACCTCAAAGTCTGATGTGCATCAGCGCACCTCCTAGGTGTACTGGTGCACACCTAACACTATCCACACAAAGCAAAAACAACAAAACAAGTTAAAAACTTTAAAACAAAAGTGCACAAGAATTAGGTCCACACTAGCACACATATCTTGGTGCACTAGTGCATAACCTCAAAAAAATTTAAAAATATTCGCACCTCATAGAGTTGATTTTAGTTGTGAAGAAGGCGCACTAGGTGCGCCATTTTTTTTGCAATTTTGGGAAAAAAACTAGGTATTTCGTGTGTTTTCAAGCATTAAGGTTTTTAGGTTTTGTATGAGTTAGTATTAGGATTTTATTTATTTATTTTTCTCCAATCTTAGACTAATGGACGTCCTTTTGTGAAAATATTATAGCATCCTCTTTAGTATCCATGGGTGAGAAAATGGCACCAAAATCTATAGTGTTCAAGTTCCAAGGCATTCCTCTAGAAAAATTAAGGTTTCATGATGATTACTCTAAAATCAGAGATACATAGTTAGGACACATAGATTTGGGAGAATTCTTGAAGATATGTAACAAACCCACAAAGAGATCTGCTATGGTTTTTTCTTTGATTCATTCAGGTTTAGTGAATGTAGCATCTCACCCAGTGTCAGTGCAATCTTCAAAGCTCATTATGACACTTGCACAACACTTTGTCCATGAGGAGAGAGTTGTTAAGACTGTTATAGGATAGATCATTCTTGATCTACAACCCAACAACATTGAGAAAGTATTCCATCTCCTGAGGGTAGATCAATTTATGAGGTTAACCAATGAGGTAGTAGAGAGATGGTATAGAGAACACTTAGAAGAGGCATCTGAGATCATCCAATCCTCTTATCTTATAGAGAAGACTCCTTTGGGGAAGACAACTAGTAAAATGGACATGACAAGAGGATATATGAAGGAAAACATTGGGTACACAATCATCCTTTTGAGTAGAGTAATGGGTCTGCCAGTAGTTAGACACCTAAATATCTTCATGGTACATTTTATAAAGACTATTGAGATAGTGAAGATGCCACTTGACTAGGTCACTACTTTAAGTGAAAATTTGTGTGAACAATTGGAGGTGGTAAAGGACAAAAGGAAGTTCTACATGACATCCTACCTAGTGTACTTATTAGCCGAGAGGGTGACAAACTAGCCAAGGCTATACAAAAGAGGCAGCATGCAAGATCCTAATGCTTGGCCGTATATTTTCTATCCACAATTGGTGAAGAAGAGACTCTCGAGGAAAAGCAAGGAATACAAAATTGTTAATGATGCCTTCATATTCACCATAATTAGATTCATAGAAGGAGATTATGTGAAGAGGTTATCAGATGATGCAGTGCCATTAATAATGGCACTCAGGGCATATTACATTCATTTTAGAATATTCACATGTCTAAGGGTAGGTGGTACCATGGTCAACCTGAAGAAGCTTCCAAGGTATCCTAGTGACAAACTTGTTCTTTTGGATATTGCTTGACAACTTAAGTTTGCATATGACAAAGTTAGGAAACAATTGGACATGGCCTTTGATCATAAGACCTTTTCAAGTAAAGTGGAAGTAGGATATTCCTTCTTTTCAGTGTGAATGGGATTAGTATCCCTTAGAAGAGTACAATTCTCCATGACCATGTTTTGATAACATTGAAAGAGTACAATATCTAGCAAGAAAAGAATTCACACATGAAGAAGCTATTGAAGACTAGTGGATGAATTCAAAAAATGACTATGATGTTCATATTAGAGATTATTGTAGGATGACTTTGTATTTGGGAGAAAAGGCTTTAAAGATAAATATTCAATTATAGATATTGCAACAAGACTTAGGAGAGTTTCTTGACCCTTTGTTCAATGACGATAAAATTGGGGAACAACCCATTATGAATGCTGAGGTTTACAAGGAAGAAAATGATGATATTAATCATCGAGTGGGGCACATCATCAAAATGATGTAGGATTGGATCAAAAAACCATTTAAACTTGATCCAATACCTGAGACGGTGGTTTTCTATGCATAGTCTCACCCAACCAAAGGTAGAGGGAAGAAAGTCACCATCCCTACCTTTGTAGCTTAGTCACCCATTAGGCCCAAAATGGTATACCAACTTGACAGACTAGTTGGACACTATCACCCTTAGGAGAGAAAAGGAAGAGGCAAATTAAAGAGGAGTTATCCTCAAAGAGCTTACCTAAAAGAGGGTGAAATCTTGGCACCTCCGTAGCAACAAGAAGAAAATGTGCAAGGGTCAGAAGATACTAGAGCTTTGCAAGTCTAGATAGATCCTCAAGTGACACCAGCTACACCCAGCTAAGGAAAAAAAAAAACTTGAGGTTCAAGAAGTCTCCCCACCATAGTGAGCAGAACAAGTATCCACTTCTATAACCAAAAACGGAAAAAAGATTAAGACTCCTATCAAGAAAAGGCAAAGGGTGATTAGGAGGGTTAGTGCCTTTCCCATCTATCCCAGAACCCATTCCTGAAGAGGAAGAAGAGGAGGAGGATGAGGAGGATGATGTACCCTTAAATAGAAGAACATGACTAGCTAGAGCCACAAAACAAGAAAGAATAAGAAGTTCCACTATTATACTGCCATCAATTCTAGAAGAACCTCTGCAGACAACTACATGTGAGGATGAAATGTAGTAATGGATTGATGAGAAGGATGCAGAGGGCACTGACATATTTAAGATGTTAGATTTTGATTTGATGCTCATAGGGATGGAATTAGTAGGAGACAAGATCCAGGATACCCAACAAATGAGCCCCAATAGGAAGACTGGACACAAATGCCACTAGAATCATAGGGTCTAGAGATGACTCCTTCATCCCCATTACAAGTCACAGTTATTGATAAAGGCTCTACTACTCCCCTACCTCTAGGTACTAAAGATGAAAAAATTCAAAATGAGTAGGAGGAAGAACCATAAAAAATATCAATCGATTAAGTGTTTGGGGAAGGGAAAATGGTTCAATATCCTCAACAAGCTACCTAGGAAACTGAGGTAAGAATAGTGAGCTCCACTAAAATAGAAACTACAGAGGAGAACCATCACAAAGGAAAAGAACTCCACAAAGGAGTGATAAGGAAAAGGAGGTGGTAGAACAAATTCCATCATCCTCAAGAGGTAGGCCTTCAGTGGAATGAGTCCCAAGGAGGTTACACAAAGAAATGATAAGAACTAAAAGGCCACAATTCAACGCTGATGAAGAGGATATGATTGAGTTGATTGAGGTTTAGAGGAAACTTGAGTCCCCCTTAAGAGAGGCAAGAGCATTGGAATTCATCAACAATGACCAAAATCAATATTTATTTGCACAAGTGGCTATTCCTCCTCGTGATGTTGATGTAGAAGATTTGGGTCCACAAGATTATTAGATCAAAGAGGTTATGCTCGGGAAGCCCACATTGGATACAACCAAGTTGATGGTCACAATGGGGATGAAGGAGGTGTTTAGAAGTTTGGAGCAAGAAGGGGAAGAATTAATGACATTTCATAGGCAAAATGAAATCCTAAAAGGATATTTAGCCAAAGTTGTTAGTCCTTTGGATCCCAAACACCCCAAAGATTCTTTAACGATAGGACTTGAAAGGAGAGATAAGGGAGGAGTGCATTTGGGTCTATTTTTGAATGCCTGTCAGCAATGGAAATAATTTTTTGAAGAAAAGGGTGTGCTTATCATCCAGGGAAATCTAAAGCTATTACATGCTATGCAGGAAAATGTGGACAAAATGGTAGTAATTTTGAAGATTTCAATATAATGGATGAAGTACATGCATGGGGAAAAGATTTACAAGTATTATAGGCCATAAAAGGGCAGAGGTATAGAATATTTGTAGATGTATATATTGTAGAGGAGTTAGATTTAATTAGTGTTTGGATTGAAAAAATAGCAGATAGTAATAAAGTAATGGAAACATTACATGTGGAGATTCACTAGCTCAAGGACCAAGCCCGAGAGAAGATTTTGCAAGCAGAGAAACATTACAGTGATGCATGTCTCAACATTTTTGAGGGTGATGAATGGGAGAAATTCATGCTAGTAGAGGTAGTGGTAGAGAAGTTCAAGAAGATTTTAAAGAAGCTTCTAGTGACGAGGATATCTAGCAAGCATTTAGAACAAAAGAAGGCTTGCTAGAGTTGGATACCAAACTTGAGGATTTCGTTGAGACCTGTATTGAAGTAGACAAATACAAAAAAAGGTTAAGGATAAGTACGATGCATTAGATTTACTAGATGTAGAAAAAATCATCGAGATTATTGAGAAATTCAAGGGCAAGCCTCCAGACATAGCTCTAGTATGAAGGGGGACAAAACCCAAAAGCTGGAATTTTAGTTTTGACACTTGGTGAAATTTTTGCAGTTTTGACCTTCGAGGTGAGCTAGTGAGATGGTATGCTGCTGTGTTGGTGCACTTTTTGGCTACAAAGTGTTGGAAGGATTTTGAAGAAGTTATAGATGAGCTAATGAGCTAGTGAGTAGGTGACCTAGTGCACTTCTTTCGAGGTGCACTTTTTTAGAATGCACCGATAGTTAACTACTAGTTCCACAATTAGAGCTTTCCATGCACTGGAAACACATTCTAACAGTAGTTTAACTCTAATAGACACCTAGTGAAGGATTAGCTTCTATTTTTGACACTTCTAGACACTTCCACATCAACTGAAGACTCTCTTCTTATTTTCTCATAAATTAATTGTTTACGACATGTAAAAGATTATGTATCCAATTAATGAATATAAAATGGATGGAGTCCTACTAAGCACTAGTTAGATTATTAGTTTTTATATAATTAGTTTGTTTTATTAATTTAAAAGTATATTATTGCATGAAGATATCTCTCACTCTCAACACAAATTGAGGAGATGATTTCTTATAAATATAGCACTGTAATATGTAATGGGGGCCACCATTATTTTGCAATAATATTATGCTTTTGGTGCTCGCATTTGGATTGTCGTGATTCTTGCCAAAATGTGTCATTATTTTGTGAATTTATGTTCATGGAATTGTGATTGAGCCAAAAGTTTATTGCTTTTTTTCTAGTTGTGTGATCTTTTAATTTTGGTGTTTGTTACGATTTTATGAATTTCATTGACGTATCTAGCTCGAAAAGAAGTCACCAAATTGTGCCTGCATAACTCTTTGTATCACATGAGTGCACTTTTCATGGCCTTGTGATTTGATGAAGAGAAAAACATCATATGATTATTAAAGTTTTGCATTGATAATTGCATCAGTGCAATCAAGGAAGCATTGCTCCTATTTTCATTGGTTACCTACCGATTTCTTTGAAAGCTTAACTCGTAGATGTGTTGTTTGCATAGCTTATGTCCATTAGGATTTTACTTTTATGTTATTTGCTTTAAAATTCTTGTTAATTGTTTTACTAACCCCTTATTAAATTAGGAATTCATATTAGTTGCATCATTAGATTGCATTCATTAGAAAACATAAAAAATACAAATATATAGTTCTTTTTTGTGTGTTTTATTTGAAGCAGCGAATAGATTCTACATCTCATCCAAAATCAAACGAACCAGCAAAGCCCTCTTGGTGAACAAAAACATTTATCTTCAATTGAGTGGATTCCAATAGGTTGCAAGATCACCCAAAATCTTGGAGTTGATCCCCTAGATTGACTTTTCAAGAGAGGAGTTTGAAAGAATTCCTGTCATTTAGCATCATGCATAATGACAACTCAACACCTATTTCCTTTTAAACTATAGCCAAATACCACATAAATTTTTGAAAAGAATTGAATTTTTCTTTAAGAAACATCATTGTTGTCATTCTAGATGAATATTAAACCAATAGAATAAAGTACTTGTCACCATGATAGCTTTGCACTCCAATAGGACCACATAAATCAATATAAACCAACTCCAAAATATCATTAGAAGAATAGGTATTTCTTTGGAAACTATACTTTTTTTTCATTTGACATTGTTTGCACATCACTTTATTAGGTTTTCTCAATCTTGTAACCCTCTTACTATTTTCATCTTACTTATGTTTACCAAACTATCAAAATTCACATAACTTAGCCTCTTATGCCATAATCAAACATCTTCAAATTGTTCAAATAGATATGTATCTTCATATAGGTCTAGATAGAACAAGTTACCTCTTGTTCAATCTACACTTCCAATTAGTTCACTAGTAGCATCATAGATCTTTTCCTTCCTAATTTGGAATTCAACTCAGTAACCTAAATTGTTCAATTGTGCCACACTCAACAAGTTATATTTCAAACCATCAACCCGATATGCATTGTCTCATCTGATCTCATTCTTCAATATTATTGGTCCTTTATTTTTCACATAACATGGTGCATCATTTCCAAACCCTACTACTTCAATTATATTGTTTTATCTTTTCAAAATTACTTGTATCACCAGTCATATGATATGAGAAACCACTATCAATTATCCATTTGTCATTGTTATTCACATTTGAGATTAGAGTAATTTTCTCATCCTAATCGGATTCATCTTTCATTACAACATTAAAAACTTCTTTATCATTTTCATCAGTATCACTATCAATACCATCTTCTCCCATGATGTAACAAGATTTCTTAAATTTTCCTTTATAGTTTGTGTTACCTAGACTGTCTCTATTGTTTACCCTTTCTCAATATTTCTTGTCTTTTATTTCCTCCTCATCTCTATCAAGACATCTTGAACAATATGACCAAATTTCTTAGATGTAAAACATATAATAAGAATTTTACCTTTGTATTTGTCTTTTCCTCTTGGTAGCCTTCTTGCCAATAATGATTCTAACTCATCAAGGTACTCATCTGATTCATTGCCACTATCCACAAGCTTATTCTTTTTCTTTCTTTTAGATCCATCAAGGGTTAGTTGAAAATTAGAAGTGCATTCAATAGTAGAAGGTGTATAGTTATTAAAATTTGACAATTCAAATGTAGTGAGTCTACCAATTAAACTATCCAAGTTCATATCATTACTAGGTGTACATCTTAGTTCTTAAGTTATAGATAATCTAATTGCATAGATAGGAAGAAAATTCCTCAATACCTTTCTTATCACAGTCTTATCAAATTTGTCTGCTCTATCTCCTCTAATTGTATTCACAATATCTATGATTCAGTCACAATATTGTGCAAAAAATCTCCTTAATTCATTCTCATGTCAGAAAAATTAGCTCTCAAAATTTTTTCTTTAGCCATGAACACATTTTTGTGTCCTTGATGAATTTGTGCCAACTTATCCCACATTTCCTTTACAATAGTGAAATCCTTTGCATCATCAAATTTAGCATAACTCAAGGAATATTTCAGATGTATCATCATTTGATTACGCTCCTACTTCTCCTTGATTTTCTAAATAGTCATAGATGTAGGTACTTAAATGAATTCATTGTCCAAATTGTATAATGAAAAATCTCCAACTCTAGATAGATGCAACCTTATCAAGTGTTTCCATGTTGGAAAGTTCTCTTTGTTCAACTTAGGTAACTCTCTCTTGTACATATTTATCTTCAACTTAAGTCCCTTCAAACTTTCCTTACAAGAACCAAGGATGTGATGCCAATTATTACAATATTAAAAATAGATGAGAGGGGGGGGTTAATAATTTATCCTTAAGTCTAGATGTACCAATTCAAACTTTAACAACTTCAAACCACTTAATCAATCTCATAAAATCTCTTGACCAATATAGAAATTTATTGTTAAAATGATTTAGAATAATTTAGAGGGGGATAAATTAAATGTCATCAGGTACAAATGTACTAATTAAACTTTTGAACACTTCAAACAACTTAGATCTATTCATTAAGTAGCTTGATCTCTATACTAACTTAATAGTAACATAAATTTGCATCCACTATCCCAATAATCAACTAAATTGTAGAATGCAAAACATTAAATAGTAAAACATCAAAAAAAATTCACACAAGTAAGAAACTATGATTTAATGTGGAAACCCAATTTGGGAAAAACCACTAGTAACATGCTACCAATTTCAACTTTTCTGAAGTGAGCTCTATTAAGAGTCAACCCTACTAAATGTTACAATACACACTATTAGGTTGAGCTTGTTAAATGATTTAATCACCCTATTAGGAGTGGCCTTGTTAGAGGACTTAAGAACATTGCATTAGAATGTCACCTTGATTAAAGGATTTACACATGATTGTCAGGAAAACCTTTCCTAAAGGATTTTAACTGATACAATGGTTAGAAAGTAATAATAGGTTGATCAAATAAATACAACTCACTTTGAAAATACAAATCACAATGTAGCTCATCTACCAGGTCATTGACATGAAATCCATTCATATCTCCATCACTATCTTTGATCTATTTGGAACTCCTTCAAGTAATCACTCTTCACATTTTATTTTCTCCCTCTTCTTAACCTTCTTCTCTATTTTTTTAGTCAACAAAATTAGCAACTACTAACCTCTCTAGATTAATCCTTGTGCCTCCTTAAAAAGGTAACTTTGAGCTTTTGTTGCTTAAACATCATTATTGATCTTAGGGTTAGGTCAGATTCATTGAATCTTTCCATCATTTTGTTTCTCCCTTCTCCTTCTAGATACTTCTCAAAACTTCACATTAAATCCATGCCTAGAAATTCTCAAACATAGTTTCTCAAACATTAAATGCTCCAAATCATCAATACTTATCCTTAGTGTGCCTTGACCAATCCAAAATTTCAAGTATGTTAGTGGGGAATATGAATTCCTTCACAAACTATAAAATTATAACACTCAGTCAATACTGTGTTACTCAACCTGGGTCATTACTAGATAACTTGAGCATCACTAACTATCTTGCTTGGTTTACATTATCTTCACTCATTCCAACTTTTTTGACACTTAGTCTTTTTTGGTGCTCAGTTAACACTATATTTTCTTAGCTTCTTCTTGTTCACTTTGTCGACATTAGTACAAATCCACTTCAACTATACGTTCCTTAATCTTCTACTTTGAAGCTTGGTTTAGCCTATGTCTTTGGTCCTTCATTGATCATATCTTCTAGGCTTCAACTCAACTATCTTCTCCACTTAGTGTTATGATTAAACAACACATTATGTTTTCAAAGACCAATTGATCAAGTTCCCATTATAATTTCCTCATAACTCAACCTTTCCACTAGGTCTTTGTGTTATCTCTTCTTCTCAATTCTCTTCATCAATCATCTTGATATGGAACTTTACTCAGGTAGAAACTATCTCACCTATAAGGCTTGACATCAATGACAACATAAAATTGTTCCAATTTTAGTTTTCAACAATATCCCTCTTTGGCATTGATGGAAACACTCACTTCAAGTTACCATGCAATCCAAAGATCTTGACATGCTTCAATCAAATCCCTCTATGTTCAGCAAGAGATGTTAATTAATATCTTTAGTTTCATTCTAATTCTCATCTCAATGGCCAACAATCTCTTTGATCTTATCTTTTTAGTTTCATTTTGATGCTTATCCATGTAGGTCTTATATGCAACACCTCACTCGTATATGGTAAATTCATCATGATCTACCTCTTGTTGTGTGACTTCTCTTATCTTATCTCCCTCTTTTTCACTCTTGATGGTAACTTCTGAACTTCTCCCTCTTTGACAAGAATGCCAAGGACACTTCAACATCTTTAGTTAACTCTATCTCATTTATCTTCAATATGTAGATATCTCTCTGTCATTTCTTTGAACTAATTTCTCCCTTTGTCATCTTGCTTATAACTAATTCAACATCATATGCTTATCTCTTCACAACTTAAGGTAGGTCCTGAAGTATGACCTTCTACACCAATTTGTAAGGTATTCTAGTCAAAACAATTGATGTAGAGATCCATATTAGGTAGTTGTAGTTAGGGGAATCACCCCCAATATACCTCTTAGATATTCATGTGTATCCTTAGGTAAGGCTTTTGTGAATATATCAACTATATGTTCCTTTTTATTCACAAACTTCAATCTCACTTCTTTTTCTTGTATGAACTCTCTCAAGTAATGATACATTATAGAAATATGTTGATTCCTTGTGTGCATCACAAGATTCTTAGATATGTTTATATCACTTACTTTATCACATAATATAACAATAGGTTTAGTGATCTCTTCCTTTGTTTCTTTCAATAATTTCTCAATCCACACTATGTTAGAACAATTAATTGTTGCAACTACATAATGAGGTTTAGATGTGGATTGGGAGATGCAATTTTACTTCTTGCTTATCCATGAAACTAATCTCTTTCCTAGAAAGAAAACTCCACTGCTTGTACTCTTTCTATCATCAATATTTCTAGCCCAATCTACATTGGTATAATCTTTTAATTTAAACTTTTCATTCTTCTTGTAATACAATCCATAGTCCTTTGTTCCTTTCGGATATCTCATTATTCTTTTCACATTCATCATGTTATTTTCTGTAGGATTTGTAGAAAATCTAGTGACAATCCCAAATGCTAGTGCAATATCTAGTCTATTACGAACAACATCTTGTAACTTCCCAATCATTGATCTATACAAGGTTTGATTCACATCAATAGAATCATCATTCTTTGAAATTTTATTTCCAATGGCCATGGATGTTCCAACTATCCTTGAGTCTTCCATACCAAAAAAATTTAGTATCTCCTTGATATAATGTGATCATGTAATTTAGATACCTTTCTTCATTTTATACAGTTGTAGACCAACAAAAAAATTGATCTCTCCAAACATAGACATCTCAAACTCTTGCCCCATTTGATTTGAAAAAGATTTACACAATGCATATTTTCCTCCAAATATGATATCATCCACAAATGTTTTAGAAAATAGTATCCCTTTTTTAGATTCAAACCTCAAGTATAGATTTCCATTATCATTTTTCCTTGCAAAAACCAATCTTTACCAAATAAGTGTGAAACCTTTCATACCATTCTCTAAGGGCTTATTACAATCTATACAGTGTTGTGTGTAGCTCACATAATATATCTCTTTTGTTTGGGTCAAAAAATCCATCAAGTTGTTCAATATAGGCTTCCTCATCTAGTATTCTATTAAGAAATGTAGACTTAACATCTATTTGGTACACTTTGAATCCTTTGTAAGAAGAATATGCAAGAAAAGTTCTCACTCCTTCTAATCTTGCAATAGGGGAAATGTCTTCCCATAGTCAATTCCTTCTTCTTGTGCACATCCCTTATAAACTAATCTTTCTTTGTTTCTCATGAATTCACCTTTCTCATTCATCTTGTTTCTAAATACCCACTTCATACCAATAACATTCTTGTCCTTTGGTCTAGGTACTAGTTACTACATCTTTTTATTCTCTATATGCTCAATCTCTTCATTATTCAAAGAATTCTTTACTGATTTAGGATCAAAATCACATAGTAGTCATGTTTATTTCCTCAACTTGTTCCTTTTTGTAACTCCAAAATATTTGTCTTCAATGATTTGATCAGGTGCATGATGTCTTCTCACATATTTTTCTAGTGTAGGCTTAGGTTTTCTTACTTATTCTTCAAGTTCATCTTGTACATTAGCTTCAAGTAGCATTTCATGTATCTCAATATTTTCTTTTGGTTGTTTAGAAATCAATTGTTTATGCTTAGCATGCTCTTCCTATTGCTCAACACCAATTGTCTAATGCTCAACATGTTGCTGATGTAACTTGGTACTTACTAGATGATGTCACTCGACATCTTTCTTGTCAAGTTCAGGTAAGGTGTTGGGCTCACCTTCATCAATGTATGTGAAATTTTTGTATCTTCATATGTCTTCTTACATTTAGCTTCATTATTTTTTGCATATTCATCAAATTTCACATTTGCTTCCAAAAACTTTGAAATATTTCACATTAGTTGAAAAACCATACCATAACTCAAAAGGTGTAATACTTGTACCTTTCTTGACTTGTACTTTGTTCAAGGTATAAACTATAGTATTTACACCTTCTCTCTAGTACTTAGGTGCAATATTCTCCTCCGTCATAAAGGTTCTATCACATTCCATGACTGGCCTATTCCTCCTTTCAGCTATCCCATCCTTTGGAGGGGTCCTTTGTGCAAACATATATATCTTGATTCCTCTATCATTGAAGAATGTGTTGAATTCCTCAAATATGAATTCACCTCCTCTATCATATCTCAAAAATTTTAAGCATTTACCTATTTCCTTTTCAACTCTAGCCAAATACCACTTAAACATTTGAAATGCATTATATTTTTCTTTAAGAAACATCATAGTCATCAATAAATAGAATAAAATATTTATAATCATAGTATCTTTGCACTCCAATAGGTCCACAAAAGTTAGTATGAACCAACTCTAAAATAACATCAAAAGTATAGATCTTTCTCTTGAAGCTAGACTTTGTCATTTTTTCCAATTTTTTACACATCACATTATTGGGTTTCTTCTATCTTGGTAATCCTCTTACTTTCTTTATCTAAGTAATGCTTAAAAAATTATCAAATTTACATGACATAGCCTCTTATTCCATAACCATTTATCATCACCTTGTGCAAAAAATCATGTATCATTAGATAGGTCTAGATAGAACAAGTTACCTCTTGTTTAGTCTCCACTTTAAAACAATTTACTAGAATCATTGTAGATCTTAGCCTTCTTGTGTTGAAATTCAACTTTGTATCTTGAACTGTTAAATTGTGCTATACTCAACAAAGTGTAGTGAAGTCCTTCAACCCAATAAGAATTATTTCATTTGAACTTATCAATCAATATTATTGATCCTTTACCTTTCACAAGACATGTTGCATTATTACCAAACTTAACACTACCTCCTTTATAATGTTCTAAAGTTTCAAACTTACTTTTGTCACCAATAATCTGATGTGAGAAACCACTATCAATTATCCATCTATGACCCTTACTCACATATGAAATAAGTGCAGATTTCTCATCTTCATGAGAATCATCTTTTATAGAAACATAAACAACTCTATCATAACTGTCAAAATCATCATCAACCTCTTCTTCAACAATGTAACAAGCCTTCTTAATTTTTCCCTTGTAGTCTTTATATCCTTTTTTGTCTCTTCCATCTCTTCTTCCCTTGAACTTTTTTTCCCTTCCTTTCATCCTTCTCATCTCTTTCAAGACATCTTGTAGCAATATGACTAACTTTATTGCATGAAAAGAATATTATAGTAAGTTTACCTTTGAATTTTCCTTCACCTCTTTGTAGTCTCCTAGCCATTAATGCTTAAAGATCCTATAGATCATATTTAGAAGATTCACTCTCATTATCCTCAGACTTTCTTTTCTTCTTCTTAGACCTATGTAAAACCAATTGTGACTTGAAAGCAGATTCAATAGCAAGGGTAATAAAATTATCAAAATTTTTCAATTCAAAAGTATTAAGTACACCAACCAAACTATCCAAGGTTAAATCATTACCAGGAGTACATCTCAGATCTTCTATTGCAAAAACTCTAATAGCATAAATAGGAATTAAGGTTCTATGTACCTTACTAATCATAGTCTCATCACTATTTTTTCCTTCGGCTCCTCTAATAGCATTTACAACTTCTTTGACTCTTCCAACATATTGAGCAATGTCCTCACCTTCTACCATCCTCATGTCATCAAAACTTCCTCTCGAGATTTATGATTTGTCTCTTAATACATTTGTATCTCCTCCATGAATCTTTTCCAACTTTTCCAACATCTTCTCTGTAGTGTTTCAATATTTTATGTCATAAAAAATTGAGTAGCTTAGGGCAAATGCAATATCCAACATTGCATGATGGTGCTCTTGTTTCTACTTTATCTACTCAACTATCATAGGTGTAGGTACATTTATGTATTCATTATCCAAATAGTATAATATTGAATCTCCAATTCTAGCAATGTGAAGCTTCATCAAACTTTTCCATGCATGGAAGCTTTTCTTATTCAACTTGGGTACTTCCTTTCTATACATCTTGATCTTTAGCTTTAAGTCCCTTAAAAAAATTCTTCACAAGCACCACAAGCTTTATACCAATTGTTAGAATTATTTAGAATAATTGGGGGGTTGAATCAATTATCCTTAGGTCTAGATATACTAATTAAATTTTTGAATACTTCAAATAACTTAGATCTACTCGTTAAGTAGCTCAACCTCTATAGTAACTTATCGATAATATAAACTTGCACTCCACTATCCCAATAATCGCCTAACTTGTAGTATCTAAAATATTAAGTATTAAAACATCTCAAATAACATTCACACAAGTAAGACACTAGGATTTAATGTGGAAACCCAATTTGGGAGAAACCACCAATAACATGCTACCAATTTTTCACTTTTCTTAAGTGATCTCTATTAGGATATAACCCTATTGAAGGTTACAATACACATTGTTATGTGTGAACATGTTATAGGATTTAATTTCCTTGTTAGGAGTTGCCTTGTTGAAGAATTTAAGAACATTCCATTAGAATGTCACCTTGATTAAAGTTTTTTTAATTGATACAATGGTTAGAAGGTAACAATAGGTTGCTATGATAAATAAAAATCAATTTACACATACAAATCACAAGGTGGCTCATTTTCTAAGTCATTGACTAGACTCTAGTCGTGTCTCCATCACTATCTCTAATTTACTTGGAAAATCATTCAAGAAATTACTCTTCACCTCTACTCTACTCTTCTTCTCATCCCTCTACTCTAATTTACCATTGAACAAAATTAGCAACTACTAACCTCTCTAGGTTAATCGTTATACCTCCTTAAATTGGTAACTTTGATCTTTTTTCTGCTTAAACATCATTGTTGATCTTAGAGTTAGGTTAGATTCATTGAATCCTTCAATCATTTTGTTTCACCCTTCTCCTTCTAGATACTTCTCAAAACTTCTCATTGAATCCATGCCTAGAAATCCTCAAACATTAAATGTTTCATCTCATCAATACTTATACTTCACACACTTTGATCAATCCAAATTTTCAACTATGTCAGTTGGGAATCTCAATTCCCTCCTAGACTAATAAATGTTGACACTCAATAAATATTGTAGTCCTTACCCTTAGTCATCAATAACTATCTTTCTTGACTTACATTATATTTTCTTGGTCCAATTTTTCTGATACTTAGTCTTTATTGGTCCTTGATTAATGCTAAATTTTCTCAGCTTCTACCTATTCACTTGATTGACTATAGTGCCTGCCCCTAGTTTACATTTTTGCTATCATTGCCAAACTCTTTTAGGCCAATTTTATGTTTGATTATTGGTAGCATTATTTTGAGATTGTCAGATATTGTTTCATATTCAATTGATCTAGGATGAGATTAGTTGGTACTCTATATGTATGTATGATGATTATTATAGTGTTTTCAGTTATTAATGATGATTAGTTAGATGGATTTTCATATGTGTTTTCTTATGGATACTTACCTCATACTGCATGTGTATGGTGTGTATGTATATTTTTTTTTATACATAACATTTCTAATGTGGTTAAGGAAGGGAGTTGTAGTCACCTACTAGTTGAGATCTACACGATGCACCACTTCCTGTCATTGCTTGTTTAGTTTAGAGTACTATGTTTGTACATGTGTGGATTTTATACAGATTGTAGGTACCGAGTATCGACTTTTTTGAATTGTCAGGATGAGCGTACCCTATCTCATAATCTCAATGGTAAGAGAGGGAAGATAAATTCTTAAGTCCAAATCCTAAACCTTAAGCCATTTGTCCTAGAAAATTAGGACAAGTATACAAGTTGATTACCTTCCAAATGTGTCGAATGATGTTGATTCGTGATTATAACCCTTTAGTTTGGTTTTGTATGTGGTTTTTTATGATGGGTTTTTGTATTTCTTCCTATAGGTCTTTGGTATTTTTTCTATGTATTAAGTCAGATTGAAAGATTAAATTAATGATTTAATTTAATGGAAAATTATTATGATATTTTAATATTTAATTATATTTAATTAATTTGGAAAATTAATTAAATAAAAAGAATTAAATTTAAAGATAAAAAGTTATAAGTTTAAATTTCAGAACGTGATAATATTTATGTAATTTAATAATAATATATATTTAGAGTTCATTTTTAAATAAATGCTAAATACTATTATTATTTAAGTTAATAAATATTTTATCAATTAATATTTCAAAAATAAATTAAAGCATGAAAAGATATTAATGTATTAAAAAATTTAAAATTGCATAATGTGTGCATGAGATTAAAATTTAATAAATTAATTGAAAAGAGAAGTCAAGTGAAAATTAAATAAAGTTATTTTATATTCAATAAACATGCATGGAAAAGATAAAGAAAAGGTTATAAGAGTTAAAGTCTAGTGAACAAGGAGTCCTCTCGAGTGAATGCACAATTAGTGCCCCAATTTTAGGAGAGAACTCCTTATCACTAATTGAGGGTTCATTTTCTAGGGACCACGAATTTTGGAAGGGTAATTTTTGGAAGAAAGAAGGTTTGGAGAGGAGAATTTTTCCTCGAAAATCATTTTGGGCATAGCAATTAGCATCAAAATCCAATTAGATTCTTGTGATGATTCACACAATTAATTAAGCTATTTCTTTTCCTATCTTCTTCATGACTATGATCTGCTTATCTGATTTTGTTTGTGATGAATATTGTAATTTGGGATTTTGAGTATGAATCTTTTGTATTTGTGAAGATTAGAATCTCTTAGAATTCTATTTTCAGTAATTTTACATATGGGGATTTAACCTAAAAGGATTTTGAATTTAGGAATGGAAATTCTAGATTGGAAATTCGAATGGTTGTTTGTATTTCTCCTATTAGGCTAAAATGGCAATTGTTTGTAAAAAAAAAAAAAAATTAATTTATTTGGAGGGGTTATTATTTTATAAATATTTAGACAAACTATAGTTTTAAAAAAAAAAATTAATATAAAATAAGGGGAAGCGAGGCTGTGACACCCCCACCTCCCCCCTTTTCATCTCATGGCTTGGTCGCTATCTACAAACGTAGACTGCGATTGTTGCACATGGTAGTAGTATTAATTACTGCCAGTAGCAGCAATCTAGTCTATGGCCAAACAATTATGTATAAAAGTAGGTAGGATTTATAAAAAAAACTACAATTTTTTAATAATATAAATTTTATAATTTAATTTAATTTAAACTTTTTAAAAATTATTTATTAAAACTTAGTAATATTTAATTTTAATAATTTATTATTATTTATTAATTTTAATTAATGAATTTTAATTATTAATAATTAATAATTAATTAAATTAAATTAAGTTTTTTTTATGGAAGTTATGTAATAAATTTGTAAGATTTATTTAATTATTATTAATAACTTCAATTTTTAATAAAATTATAAAATGTTTTATTTAAAATCAATAGGTATATTTTAATAATTTGAATAAATAATTGTCATTGGAGTATTTTAGAAAATTGTCTTAAAATCAATTAGGGGTAATCTTGTTTTCTTTCTAAATATTAAAATAGGTTAACGTAAGGGTGAACTATGAAACTTATTTACTTAAAACATGCATTAATTGGAAACTAAAACCTTACATTAACTCATCAATATGTTTTAAAAATCAAACCAAACTTTGATACCTACACTCTATTTTTTGTGTGTTGTCTATGTTTTGGGTTTGGGTTGGCTAGAGTGTTGACCAGTCTTAGGATGTTACTAGAGGCTTGGGAGTTCTGCATTTGTGATGTTATGATGATTTGACTTCAATCTTTTATACTCAATCATGGTAGTGTGTTTGGTATGCTATATAATGTGTGTTGATCTATTGATTGTTATTGCTTTCCAGTGTTCTTGTGTGAAGTTGAGGTAAACGTTATGTAATACTTGACTTAACCATCTTGAGTCTTCAATCAATATTTTTGGGATTCTTTCTAGTTGCTCGTAGAGAACTAATGTGTTATTGTGATTTATCCTTTGATGCTTTCTAATCACTTGTATAGGACTAAGGTGAAATTTGTGATTCTTTGATTTATACTTTTATGAGCCTAGGGTAGGTTATCTATATACAATGTTAGGAAGTGGCTTGTAATGGAGGTCAGGGCCCTAAGTGGCTACTAAGGTAACCCATTGTAAGTTGTTTAATAAGTGAAAACACTAGACTAAATGGGAATAAAATGAACCTAATAAGAGTCTTTGTATGTTCTCACCCATGCCTCAAGTTCTAGTATAGACTAGGATGTGAGTAGAGAGAACACTTGGTTGTGACCTTGCATCATTAGTATGCCTTGTTAGTATGAGAGGATACTAGTGCCACATAGGGATCACTAGGGGGTCGAGGTCCTAAGAGACTACCAAGGTAACTCTAGTGTAATTTGTGCAAAGACACTTGCCTACTTACATAGTAGGTTTCTTATGTGTCTTTGTGTGCCTCTAGGTTTAGATGTCGATTTATCTTGGAACCTTTGAGTTAGATTACTTTTAGGATTTCCTAGACTTAGAGATTACTTTTGTTATTTGGATTGATATCCTATTTGGGACTTGAGACTATCTCCTTAGCATAGTGGGAGTGGGCCTTTTTGGGTTACCACTTAGTCAAGTGGTAGTGCTTTTTACTCTTACCATTGAGATCCATCCATAGATACCATGGTTGCAGTTTTCTTGTCTGCATTTCTTGTCATACTATCTTTGTATCATTACATGATGGATGGTTATATCTCTTTATGGATGGCTATATCTAAAGATGGATGTTTATATCTTTTATGATGGATGGTTTCATTTATTGTATTGTACTTTGTATCATGGATCTAGAAAGGATGATGTAATCTATTTTTATAAATGTATATTCTTTTAGCCTTTCATACCTTGTGACATGTACAGTGGATGATTGAGCATTGCAAATTTTATTACCAAGTAGCATTCGAAAAAAATGTATATTATTTAAATGGATTTTGGACTTTTAATTATTCTTTCATATGGATGTGGTATTTGTTAAACTTAGTATTAAATTATATTTAAATTTGATTCAACATCTTAGGATCCTTAAGGAATGTAATCTATTTTGTTTGCTTCTATATGATTGTATGTTATTGCTTCTGCTACTTCATGTTTGATGTGTATGTTATTCTTTAAAAAAAAAAATTTAAATTTTGACAAACTTAGTAAAACTTTAGGTTAATTCTTTTGGATCCCTTGGCGGGGCATTACATTGACACTAGCATAGCTCAGCTTCAACAATAAGTTCCTTAATCTTATACTTTTAAGCTTGGTTTAGCTTATGCATTTGGTCCCTCATTGATCATCTCTTTTAGGTTTCAACTCAACTATCTTCTATAGTTAGTTTTGTGATTAAACAACACATTATCTTGTCAATGTCCAACTGATCAAGTTCTCACTCCACATAACTCAACCTTTCCAATAGGTCTTTTTTTATATCTTCTTCTCAAATCCTCTCCATCAATCATCTTGATATGGAACTCTACTTAGGTAGAAACTATTTCACTAATGAGGTTTGAAATTAATGTTAACATAACAATTGTTCTAATTGTATTTTCCAACACTTATTAGCAACTTAAATTATCCATTCATCAATAGCTCTATGTTTAGTATATGTTAACTAATAGAAATAAGAAATAGTAAATAACTTACATCACAAAAAAAAAATTCACACATATATAACTCTAGGATTTAACATGGAAACCCAATTTTGGGAAAAAAAACCAAGTAACATGCTACCACTTTTTACTCTTCTAAAGTAAGCTTAGTTAAGAGCCAACCCTGTTAAAAGTTATAAAATACATTGTTAGGTGTGACCTTGTTAAAGGATTTAATCACCCTATTAGGAGTGGCCTAGTTAGAGGACTTTGGATCATTCCATTAGAATGTCACCTTGAATAAAGGATTTACAAACGATTGTTAGGTTAACCTTGATTAAAGGATTTTACTTCCATAATGTTTAGAAAGTAACAATGACATTTGATCTACTAAGATACAACTCACTTTGCAAATTTAGATCTCTATTTGGCTCAATTTCTGGTTCATTGACTAGACTTCATTATACTCTTAATCTCTTATATGCTTGAAAACCCATCAAGCAATCACACTTCACCAATAATTTAACTTTTCCTTAGTTACTCAATTAATAAAAATTTATTCACACATTTTCAATCAACAAAAAATCAACTGATCTAAAACATCTTGTATCCCTCCTTAAATAGATAACTTTGATCTTTGTCCACTTAAACATCATCTTAGATCTTAGGGTTTGATCAAATTCATTGAATCTATCTATCATTTTTTCCTCGTACTCCTTTCTTGAAACTAATAGAAACTTCTCCTTAAATCCTCACCTTATATTTCTTTAATAAATTTAATTCATGCATTAGATATGCCAATTCATCAATCCTTATCATTTATGCATTTTGACCAATCCAAAACTTTAACTATGTTAGCCTTAAATCTTGATTCTTTCACAAACTGTTAAAAATCTGACTATTGGTCATCATTGTGTTCTTCTTGTCTATCTATAGTGAGTACCTCATTCTTTACTATTTTTTCTCACTTAGCTTACATTGGCTCACTCAACTATAACCATTTCTCGACTGATATTGTTTTCTTGATTATCTCTTAAGTTCCTTAATCTTCTTCTTCATTGACCTAGTAAAACTATCACTCGATCAAGCTTAGTATTTTATGTAACTTCTTGTCTTCTCAACTATATATCAACTCAACTATCTTCTTTACTTCATATTATGATCAAACAACACATTGTCTTGCCAAAGACTAATTGGTCAAGTGTCCATTGTAATTCCAACATACTTGCTTCTCTTACTCAACAACTTAATTCACTAGTTCTTCTAGTTATCTATCTTTTCAAATACTCTTAATCAATCAATTCATATGGCACTCTAAATTGTTAGCAAATGTCTTGCCAGTAAGGTTTAAAATTAATGAAAACATAATAATTATTCCGATTATAGTTTCCAATAGATGGAACATGATTATCATCACTCCATAATGATATTTTACTTACATAAGACAAAAGTGTATACCTAGAAGTTGAGGTACAAGATATAGATGAAAAATATACACGAGTTGTATAGTTTATTCTTCTCTAAAGGATTATTGAAGGATGAACATAAATATTTGGAAATTTCTACACTAAGAAGAGTAGTAGATATACCCAAATTCTTGCATAAATAATGTGCAAGGTTTATTTGGAGTCAAATTCATGAATAATATATATGGTTGGAAAACCCTATAAGACTAGATAGGCCCTAATACATAAGGTAACTAGTTTTAATGCAACTGTCATTGATCTATGCATGATATCATCTCAACAAAGCAATAAACCACAATCACTAGAGGAAAGATGACCTAGGATACAATGGGATACACAGTGAATGAGATCCTAGACCCTAAGATAAGCTTTGTAGCCATGATAATGGGGTATAGTATGTAGTGCCTCTCCCATTTTTCCTCTGTAACTCATCTTGATGGATGCAACCTTGTTGATGTCTCCTTGAGAAGGGATCATGATTGGGACCATGTGTCATCTACACCCTTGAGGTGATTGTATTTATGTTACTATATTAGTTGCTTTAATTATGCTTATGGCTGATTTATGAGATTATGATGTGTTAGATGTTTCACTAAGGTTTGTGCCAGTGGTTACCAAGATTGATGTGGTATCATGATGTTGTTTCGTGATTACCATGAGATGTGCATAGATATTGCACTATGTATTATTACCCTGCTACACTAGACTAGGTTCCTATAGCAGTGGTTAGTCATGTTTATGATTGTGTTTTCTTATGTGCTTTAAGTGCCTTTTTATGTTGTTTTTACTACCATTATTAAATTCTTAAATAATTAGAAATGGATTGTCTAAGTTGAATTCATTAGTTATGTACTACAAATATTTACCTTGTTATATTTTGAGCTGAGAGATACTTGATACTCGTGTTATGTTTTACATTTGAGATGACCTAAGGGTTGGATGTTATGCTTTAATTTCAGTATCATAGATGTTAGACTACTATGTTTTTCAGTTGATCATATTGCATGATGATGCCATTTTGAGATGACAATGTGTTTTATGATGATATCTAGTTAGCCAGTATTTGGACATATCCTTGATTATGTTATGTGATGGATTTAATGCTATGGTTATTTACATCATTCTTGCTTCATTATGCTATATCCAAACATGAGTGATGTAAATGAACTATTTTGGTATAATTGAATAAATAGTTAAATTAGTCATTTAATACATTTATTGCTTCAGCTATGTTATTATATGCAATTGTACTTGATCATGTTGTTTAGTGTGCAGGATTTATATCCCTGGTAGCGGCGCATCGAGTTAGTGGTTCAACCATTCATATTTTACCAATATCATCCCTATATGTATCCTTATTTTAACTATTTAATTAAATCTTTTAGTGATTATTAAATCTGAACTCATTTACATTATGTGATTAAACTAGTGAGCATGTCCATACATTTAGAGGTTCACATTATCATGAAGGTTGTTAAGGAAATTCTATGATTTTGAGGTTTTTGGGCTTTATTTTATTTAATTTTAATTTCTAGAAGCTTTTCCATAGATGAATTCCTATTACTAGGAAAAAATTATCTTTTTTTGGGTCAATTTGGGTTTTAACTAGGTTGGCTGGTTATTTGCCCTAATTGATTATTCACTCAAAAAAATGAATAAGTATTGAAAAAGGAGTTTAATTCCTCACTTCTCACTTTTGAATTAGAAAGTTTGAGAGTAAAACCCAAAATCCTTTCATGAGGAATTACTATTTTGTTCATTGTGGGAGCTACAAGTGTGGGATTGTTGCGAGGTTGGTCTTGTTGGATACATCTTGGGGAGACCTTAGATTGTCATAATTTTTGGCTACTTCTGCGAGATTTTTATTTTATGGTTTAGATTTTTGTTTTTCCCTTTTGGCTATGAGGTAGGGCTCTCCCATTTTTTTTTCTTTTTCTTTTTTTAGCTTCTATTTTTGGTAGTCATTTGTGAGGAGGCTAAGAACTAGTGTTCCCTTTCATTTCTATTTGCTAGTTTTGCCTGGTTGGTCGGGTATGAACATTTTCCCTATTTTTGGGATGGAGGTTTGTTATTTTGTGTCATTATGCTAGCCATTTTTGCACATTGTGTCTAAACATGAATTATATTGAATTTTTGAGGTTTTTGTACCCAAAGACCAAATGGGTTTTAATTTCAAAGTTTTCCAATTTTTGGGGTTTTTACCTCAGTTTGTGTATCGCCTAGTTTTCTTGAGTTTTCTTGGCATGATGTTGGTCACGGACTTGGATGATCCATAAGATGTTAGTAAAAACATTGTTGTACTTTTTTGTTTGCATTGGGATGTGTGTCACATCTGTACTTTTGACTTTGTGTTTGGTTGAGTGGTTTCATACCTAGTGTTATGGTTTCTCTTAGACCTTTGTTATCATTTTGTGGACACTAGGACTTGTGTAAAATCCATACTCCCAAATTAATGATGGTTGAGTGAGTTCATGATGTTTGATCTTGTTGCATCATTGGGATTCATGTAGAATCCATACTCTTAGATTGAGGCTAGTTGAGTGAGTTCATGATGTATGGTTTTATTGTTCTTTGGGGATTTGTGTAGAATCTGTCCTATCGAGCTTATTTTGGTTGAGTGATATTTTTCTTGTGTTCTCATCTAGTCCTTGTGTTATGATCTTTTTGATAGTGATGTGCCACACATGAGTATGTACATGTACATTTGTCGGGTGACTTGTGTGGCCCAATATTTCATGGATTTGTCAAAAGTTATTATCATCTAGGGATGGTTGGAAATTTGCATGCTTATGGGAAGTCATAATTGGATGAGCATGGGTAGGTTAGGGTAGCATATGGAGGGGGATTCTATCTTTTAGCTTGGTGTCATGATGTCATAGAGTTGGCAGAGGAAGTTTTAAGTAAGTGATAACTAAATATAATGTGTGAATGGTAATAAAATTTAAGATAATAAAATAGTGCTTCAGTGTGTGAGCTTTCCATTGGGAAGTTGATTCCACATAGATCCAAGCTTGGGCTTGTTGATACCAAGCAAATCTCTATTATGTCAGCCCCTACTTAGTATCCCATTGAGTGTCTAACCAGAACTTGTAGTTTATGCATTGTCTATGTTCTTGGTTTCAATCATCATTACTGTCTAGCATGAGTGTTAGCCATGGATGTTTTCTTTATGTATGTTTTTGGTTAGATCATTATCTCCATCAACATGGCAAGAGTGGGCCTATAGGTTTGACATGGTTGGGAGGCATAGCTACCTATAACATTGCTAAGGATCGGTGTATACAGATGATCTACTATCCTAGTGTGACCATTGTTTAATGTTTGCACTTGGTACTTCAAGTTCTAGAGTTTGTTATCTTATGATTTATTCTTTCATTATAGTTCTTGTGTATCATGTTTAGATGATGTTAGTATTGATGCACTTCCTTATGTGATGTTTATCATATGTTAGATGATGAGTTTGATTTGTAGGATTATCTTATGCTTTACTTCTAACATGTTAAATTCCCTTATTCTTATGTTGTAGCACATTTTAGTAGTGACATCCTCATATGATAGCATTGACGATCTAGTCAATAGTTTAGGATGTCACCTGTAGGGGATGGTTAGGACCCATGATGGTCTTATGATGCTATTTCAGTTGGGAGGAATTGCGTACTTAGTTTGGTTGTTCAGTTATTGCAATGTTATTTTTGTACATTATGATGTTGCTTCTGTACATTGAAATGTTGCTTTCAGTACATCTTTTTTATTACTATAGTTTAGATGGATAGATGTTCCTCTTTCTTGTTTCATCACATCTTGTTGTTATGCACTTGAGTGTTTGTTCCTCGATCTACATAGATCTAGTACTCCCTGGTGTGGAGTTTTGATTTCCCATTTTATCCCTTGTTTTGACCCTTAGAGTAATTCATCCTTTCTCTAGTAAACCATACATCAACATTGGGTGATACTTTAAAGTATCACCCATCCAAAAGAGAAAATCGTGAGATACTAGAAAGTATTGTATGCCCTTGTAAACTCTATCATGCAACACTCTATTGTATGACACACCTCTTGGAGAAAGGTCACACAATACTATTAAAGTATCACACACCTTCATAAGAAGTGTTTCCCAAACCTTGATTGTATTATACACCTTCTTTAGAAAGATCATACGATACTAGAAAGTATCATACTGTATTAATTTAAAGTATCAACTGGGTTTTGGATAAACCTATCCAAGAAAACAATAGACACTTCTCGGTTTGTTCAAAAGTTTTTTAGAGTTATTTTGACTACCCTCTTTAGTGTTCTTGAATCCCTTGGAATTGGATTTATAATTTGGAATGTTTTGGATTTGGAATTATTTGTGTTCCCCTGTGGTTTGTCATTTGCATTTGGTAATGGCATTTGGAGATTTGTTGGTCACTCAGATTGTTGGTGAAGTCTTTTTTTCTGATCTTTGTAATCTCCATATGATGTTGTCATGTGCATTCATACTTGTAAAAAAATAATACCTTAGCTTGAATTGAATCCTTGTTCCAAGGATATCTGGGTGGGGCATTACATAGTATGTTCCACACAAGTAGGAAGAATTAGATCCCTAGTAACACAACCTATGGCACATTTCAATCCATTCACAATACATCGCCAATTAATTTATGTTGTTATCTACATTGGTAGATAATGGATAATATAAGTATGATTATGAATTACCATAAGGATAAAACTCTAAGATTTGGTTAAATACTAGTATATATATTCTTCTATCTTAAAGGAGACTTTCCAGGATTCCCACTCTACAAATGGAGTGAAGACCAACTAGTCACCACTCATATTTGTGATCTCTATAGGAAACTAGAAGGAAGAAGTAATACCATGTTTTGGGATTACTCAAATAACTTTTAGAAAGAAATGAATGAATGAGAAAGGATTCCCACCATCCTAGTGGAGAGCTATAGAAATGACATTTTTTCTAGAAAGCATATTTAAGTGTGTTGTATGTGTAGTTCAACAAAGAACTCATTGGTTGGCACCATTTGATATGAAGTAAAGGAGGAAGAGACAAAGACCTACATAGAATAGATAACAGGAAATGAAGGAATGGTCAATCCTATCAAGGTTAGGCACTTGCACTGAGATAAGAAATAAAATTCTTACTAAGAAGAAGAAAGTTGAGGAAAAGGCCTCACAAGGGGTGACTAGGAGTCAACCCTTAAAACCATTCAAGGATGCACCATTCAAAGTGATGAAAAATAAAGAAATGGAATTAGAAGTGGAAATCAGTCCCTCTCACATGACTCAACCTCAAGAGGAAGAAATGAGTCACAACTAGCTCAACTAGAAAAATGATCATCAGAGACTGAGTTTGATGATGAAGTTTCTAGAGTAGTATGATTGCAAAGGAAACCAAGGAAGCAAAAGCTAAAATGTCAAGAGCACCAAAGAAAGGTGAGATGAAATCTTAACCTATTCCTATTGAAGAGATTGTAGAAATAATTTTCAAAAAGTATAATTATTTATTTTTTATAAATAGATTTTCAAGATTCTCAAAGAAGAATAATAACCAAGCCATAAAGGGTGTTTTCATAAGCGAAATAAATTGGTGAAAACACACATGATATTTGAGTATGAATAGATAAATAATTAAAGATTAGACTTAATGAAAAGTGGAGGATAGGTGTGAAGAATCATGGAAAATGGTACAACATTCTTTGATTAAGATGAGATCAAAATTGTCTAAAGTTTAGAAAGCTATGTGTATGGAAGTATACAAAGTTAAGTTCACTTCTAAAAAATATTTGATTGATGTCATCGCCAATCATATCAATAGAGCCCAAGAAAGCATAAATGAACATTGGAAAGAAATGTCTTAGTATATTGATGCATATCCAAAGGGAAATTAATCACAATAGGAACTGTCTGGCTCCAAGAGCAAAGAAGAAGAAGAAGAAAAATAAATAGTAGAAGAAAAAAGTGCAAGAGATGAGACATGCACAAAAAATAAAGAGAAAAATATAAGAAACACCTAGTCCTTAAAGAAAGGAGGAACCAAAATTAGAAGAAAATTAAGAAGAAACTAATTTGAGTAGAGGAGAAGATATCAACAATGAAAATTGGAAACGTTGAACAACTAGTAAATGTCCCATCGATCACACATGATGATACATATACTATTGAGGAAGTGGTCAAGTATCGTATAGATGTGACTCAACAACATATTGATGAGATGATCAGGGTCACGACCATCACTTTTTAATAATCTACAAAGAAGGAAAAAGGTAAAAAGGAGACATTACCTAAACTAGTACAGGTGCCAGATGGGGAACCCCCAAAAGAAAATTCTCTAGAGCTAGAGAAACAATATGTGTCACTACCAAAGGGAGGTGAGGAATCCATAAAAGAAGAAGAACATCAAGTAGAATAAGGAGGTATGTAATTTAGGCCAACATCCTCAAGATTAGGGTCTAAGAGAAAACACATGGACAAATAGGAAGAAAGAGAGAACTAAGTATTTTAAGAACAAAAAGTGGTGAATACATTAAAAAAAGAGGTGGTCAATTAGATATATGACAACATCTTTGTCATAATCATCATCATCTTCAAGATTAGAAGATGATAGAGAGGTATTTGAAAAAGATGTAGATATAGCTAAGGATAAGAAGATGCTAGATGTCATCATTGAAGAAAATAAGTCAATGATCAAGGATATAAATCTCTATGAAATAAATGAATACAAGCAACAATTAAAGAGACAAGGGTAGCTCAAGAAGTCTCAGAGAGAAATAACACTAGTAATATCCAAAAATATAATTACATAAATATCTTTTGATGCCACTTATGATCCCAATATGATCCCAACATGGATCTCATCAATCCACTCACCACCTTGGTTGAATATATCAAGTGTAAACAAGGCATGTTGAAAAAGTAGTGGAGAAAAATATGGAAGCCAAAAGGATAAATTAATTGAAAAATTTGGGAGAACTCAAGAAGACAAATCTATAAGAGGCCAAGGACAAAATTATAGAAACACTACAAGCCTCCACACTAGTCATGTAAAAGACATCTAATCTAGCTACACTTTCACTAAACTTAAAGTAGAAGTTACAACAACCTCAACATGAACTTAAAGCACTAAAAGGTACTTACAATGTAGTCACTAATTTTGTAGCTAACTATCTATTTAAGACTCAAGCGATATTACATTGCATTCATCAGATCAAAGAAGAAAAAGAGAAAAGAGTTATCAAACTCAGAGAAGTGTAGTGCATACTATCACTTATGACATATATCATACAAGCACATATTGTTGATGTAGATGAATTTTTCTCTAGGGCACTGATCAAATAATTGAATGAAATTCAAATGATCTAGGAAGACATAAGGAGTGAGATAATTTTATTCACTAGCTTGAAGGCATCTTGGGATGCATATCTTTCCACCACATGGGATCAACACAAAGATGTATTTGACAACATATAGAGCCCTTTTTCATTGATGGAAGAAGGGGTAGAAATGTATAAAGGGGGAGACATATATAAAATAAATGAGATATGAACAAATATGTATAGAAGGGTGGATGACTAAATGAACCACACGGGAAGGTATGAAGAAGAGATGATAGCATACTCAAAGAAAGAGATAAAATAATTGAAAAAAGGGGGAGATGATGATATAAAGGAAGACAAACAAAAATGGAGACAAAATGAATGCAAAAAGAAAGAGACAAGAAATAAAAGAGAAAAAGGAATGAATACAATAGAATAGATAAACAATCCATATTGTAAACAAGGCACCATATTATTAGGAAGAGATCTAACAAATAAATACTAAGTCCACTTATTGGTGCAATGGTCTTCACTAGTATAAGATAGAAGAAAATGTTAGAATGATTTGCAATGACTGAGAGGGGGTGGGAATCAGTTATCCTCATGTCTAGATGTACCAATTCAACCTTTAATCACTTCAAATACTTCATAACAAAATATTTGGTAGCTCAATCTCTATAGTAAACATTCAACAACATAAAACTTGTAGTCCACTATCCTAATAGTAAAAAACTTTCCAAATGTATAATATTCATAGTAAAACACTTTCAAATAACATCCACACAAGTATGACTCTAGGATTTAAAATAGAAACCCAATTTAGGGAAAACCATCAGCAACATGCTACCAGTTTTTACTCTTCTAAAGTGAACTTTGTTAGGAGCCAACCCTATTAAAGGTTACAAAACACACTGTTAAATGTGACCTTGTTAAAGGATTTAATCACCCTATTAGGAGTGTCCTTGTTAGAGGGTTTTATAACATTCTATTAGAATGCCACCTTGATAAAAGGATTTACAAATGACTATTAGGTCAACCTTGATTAAAGGATTTCAATACCAAAAAAATGGTTAGAAAATAATAGTAGGTAGATATGATAAATACAACTCACTTTGCAAATACAAATCACAAATTTGGTCCAACAATCGACTCATTGATTGGCCTCCATTAACATCTCCATCACTGATTCACTTGGCAGCCCTTCAAGCAATTACTCTTCTCCTCAACACTTTATTGTCCAACCTTCTGCTCAAGTTTCCCAATTTATAGAATCAATAACTACTCCAACCTCAACTAAATTGACCCTTATGCCTCCTTAAATAACTAGTTCTTATTTTTCATCAATTAAAAATCACCATAGATCTTAGGGTTAGGTTAGATTCATCGAATCCTTCCATCATTTTTCTTCCTCCTTTATCTTCTAGAAACTTCTCCAAACTTCTCTTTGAATTCATGCATAGAAACACTCAAACATGGTTTCCCTTGAATTAAATGCTCTAGGTCATTCATCCTTATCATCAAAACATTTTTCATATTCCAAGAATTCAATTATGTCAAATTGAAATCAATATTTCCTCACAATCTGTCAAATGTTGTCCCTTGGCCAACAATGGGTTCTCACACTCGGTCATCACTTAATTACTCAGTTGATACCAATTGTTCTTGTTCAGCATAATTTCTAATACTCAATTGATACTAATGGTTGATTGATACTGTAATTGGCTCATCTTATAGTATCACTTGGTATACTCTAGCATCACTCATCATATACTTCTAGTTCCTTAATCTATAGCTCTTTTCTTAGTCAAGCCTATGCATTTTTTCCTCTATTGATCACTTCTTCTAGGTTTTAGTACAACTATCTTCTCCACTTAGGTTATGATTAAACAATCACATTATCTAGCCAATCAAGTGTCCATTGTAGTTCCTTTTCTCTAGGTTCTTTTGTTAGGTCTTTTTTTCAAATCCTCTTCATCAATCATTTTGATATGACACTCTACTCAGATAGAAACTATCTTACCAATAAGGTTTGACATCAATGACAATACAACAATTGTTCCGATTGTAGTTTCTAACAATCTCCCTCTTTGGCATTAATGGAAACACCTCTAGTTACCATATAATCCAAAACATGTAATTTCTTCATGAAGCTCCCTCTATGTTCAATATCATATCTTCATTAATATTTTTATTTTCATTCTAATTCTCATCTCAGTGTCCAACAATTTCCCCTCAAGTTTCATTTTGATTCTCATCCATACATCTCTAATATGAAATACATAAACTTCTTCTATCATATTAGATCATGAAATCAATTAGCACTCTTGTATTGATGACAAAACCATTCACTAATTTGTCTTGGTTAATGCATTCTCCCTCTTTGCAACATCTCTTACTATTTGCTTCATCATATGATAACTCTTCATGAATATCTCCCTCTTCATCTTTATCATATATCTTCACCATTTAGATATCTTCATGTCAGTACTTCTAAATCTTATTCAGCATTTTCAATTTGTTCATATGACTAATACAACATTTTGTGCTTCTCACTTTACTACTTTAGGTAGCTCCTAAAGTATAACTTTATGCATCAACTTGTAAGATATTATGATCAACATATTTGATGTAGAGCTTCATCTCTGCTTAAATAGCCTTAGCTAAGGGATCATCCCTAATTTTCCTATTAGATACTTATGAGCATCCTTAATTAATGCCTTAGTTAAAATATCATCTATTTTATCCTTAGAGTTTAGATACTCAAATCTTACTTCTTTATCTTGAACTACTTAATAGCAATATGCTTGGTCTTTGTGTGCATTATAGGGTTCTTTCGATATGTTTATAGCACTTGTTATCACAATAGCTAAGAACAAGATCAATAATCTCTTCCTTCATCCCTTTCAACAATTCACTATTGCTACTACATATTCAACTTTTGTTGTTGATTATGAAATGTAGTTCTACCACTTTCTTGTCCATGAAACTAGTGTCTTTCCTACAAAGAAAGCTCTGTCACTTGTACTCTTTTTGTCATCAACATTAACTTCCCAACCAGCATCTATATACACTTTTAGCTTAAACTTTTCATTCTTATTATAATATAGAGCATAATCCTTTACTCCTTTTAGATATCTCAGTATTCTCTTCACTGCCATCATATGATTTTCCTTAGGATTTACAAAAAATCTTGTAACAATCCCAACAATTAGTGCAATATCAGGTCTGTTGTGAACAAATTATTGTATGTTTCCAATCATTGACCTATACAATGCCTAGTTCACATTAGTAGAATCATCATTCTTAGAAATTTTATGTCTAGTAGTCATAAAGCATGAAGACTAGCCTTGAATATTCCATCACAAAGGTTTTCAATATCTCCTTGATATATTTTGATGGTGTAATATAGATACCTTTCTTCATTTGATATACTTGTAAACCAACAAATAACTTGATTTCCCCAAACATAGACATTTTAACTTCCTTCTAAATCTCATTAGCAAATAATTTGCATAATGCATCTTATCCTCCAAATATGATATCATCCACAAATATTTTAGCTAATAGTATCCCTTTACCACCTTCAATTTTAAAGTATAGATTATTGTTATCAATAGTTCTTGCAAAACTAACATTTTCCAAATAGTTGTATAGCCTTTCATAGCATGCTCTAGGGGCTTATTTCAATCCATATAGTGCTTTGTGCAATTTACATACCATGTTCCTTTCACTAGGATCAAAAAATTCTTCTAGTTGTTCAATATAAACCTCTTCTTCCAATATTCTATTCAGAAATGCAAATTAGACATCTATCTGATAAAATTTAAATCCTTTGTAAGAAAAATATTCAAGTAGGGGTCTAAATCCTTCCAATCTTGCAATCGGGCAAAATGTCCCCCCATAGTCAAATCCTTCTTCTTGTGAATATCCTTTGCATAACAATCTAGCCTTGTTCCTTGTGACTTCACCTTTTTCATTTAGTTTACATTCCTAAATACAGACTTGGTTCCAATAACATTCATACCATTTGGTCTAGGCACAAGTGACCAAATTTTTTTCTGCTCTATTTGTTCAATTTCTTCATTCATTGCTCAATCTAGTCATCATTTTCCAAAGCATCATTTACTAATTTAGGCTCTCACAAAGTAAACATGTATCACTTTTTAGTCTTTTCCTTCTCATAACTCTAGAGTCTTTATTTCCAATTATTTATTAAGGTGCATGGTGTCTTCTCATATACTTTTCTAGTGTGGTTTCTTTTCTTCTTTCTTCTTCTTTAAGTTCATCTAGAAAAAAAAATTCAAGCTGATTTTGTATCTCTACTTGTGTTTCTAGTTGCTCGACATTGTCTTCCCAGTGTTTGACAGCTTCTTCTTGTATCTTGACATCATTCTACTAACACTCAACACCTACAATCTATTGCTCAGTAGCTTGCTACTACAAATTGATATTCACAATTTGTTTTTTCTTGGTAACCTTGTTTTCTATCTCAAGTAAGGTGTAGGGAACACCTTCCTTGAAATATATGAATGTGTTGTAATCTTTAGGTTTTGTCTTGCATTTAACTTCATTTTTTTTGCATATTCATCAATCTTTACATTTGCACTTTCCACAACTTTGTTAGTGTTAGAACTCAAACACTTATAAGCTTTTCTTTTAGGGGAATATCCTTGGAAAACTCCTTCATCACTTTTAGCATCAATTTTTTCCATTTCTATTGTCCTTCAATATATAACATTTTCTTCCAAAGACTTAAAAATATTTCACATTAGGTGCATACCCATACCATAACTCAAAGGGTGTAATATTTGTACCTTTCTTGACCTATACTTGGTTCAATGTATAGATTTTTGTACTTATAGCTTCTCTCTATAATTTTTGTGATACATTCTTCTCCATCATTAGTGTTCTAGCATAATCTATGATTTATATATTCCTTCTTTTAGCTATTCCATTATGGGGAGGATTCTCGGTTGTTGACATCCATCTCTTGATTTCTCTATCATTGTAGACTATGTTGAATTCATTAATTATAAACCCTCCTCCTCTATCAGATCTCAAGCACTTCAAACTTTGACCCATTTCCTTTTCAATTCTTTCATATACCACTTAAACAATTGAAAAGTGTTAGATTTTTCCTTAAGAAATTATATAAAGAACATTCTAGAGTATTCATCAACAAATAGAATGAAATATTTATCTCCATAGTAGCTTTTCACTCCAATAGGTCCATAAGGATCAGTATGAACCAATTACAAATATCATTAGATGAATATGTCTTTCTCTTGAAACTAGACTTTGTCAATTTTTCCGACTGGCATTTCTTACATATAGCATTATCGAGTTTTTTCAATCTTGGTAATCCTCTTATTCTTTTCATATTACTAATTCTTACCAAATTATCAAAGTTCACATGGCACAACCTCTTATTCCATAATCATATATCATCATATTGTGCGAACAAGCATGTCTCATCAAATAAAATTAGATAAAATAAATTACCTCTTCTTTGTTCTCCACTTCCACTTAGTTCACTAGTAGCATCAAATATCTTGGACTTCATGTGATAAAATTTAACTCCATACCTTGATTTTTTCTATTTTGAAAACACTCAAAAAATTGTTGTTAAGTCCTTCAACCCAATAAACATTTTCATACTTGATTTTATCAATCAATTGTATTGATCCTTTACCTTTCACAAGACATTGTGCATCATTGCCAAACTTAATGCAGCTATCATTTGTATTGTTCCATGGTTTCAATTATCTATCTATTACCTTTACTCACATTAAATTAATTTATTCTTCTCATCTTCATCAAAATCTTCTTTCATAGAAACATAGATAACTTCTTCATCATTACTATCAACACATTGTTAGTTTCTTCTTCAACAATATAACAAGATTTCTTACCTTTGTCTTTGTAGTCCTTTTTTCTTATGTTGTCTATGTCATCTCTTTTTTCTTTATACTTTATTTCCCTTCTTTCATCCTTTTCTTCTCTATTAGGACACCTTGCAGCAATATGACCAAATTTGTTACATGAAAAATATATTATAGGAAGTTTACCTTTCAATTTTTCTTTCTCTTGGAAGTCTTCTAGCTAGTAATGCTCCAAGCTCATCAAGATCATCATCAAAGATATTAATAGATTACTATTCACACACTTCCCTTTTCCTTTTTTTTTAAATAACTAGATGATATTTGAAAGCATATTCAATAGGAGTAAAACTATCAAAGTTTGACAATTTAAAAGAAGTAAGTCTACCAACTAATCCTTCCAAAGTTAGATTGTTACCAAAGTGTAAATCTCAGTTCTTGTATTGTAGAAAATTTAGTAGCATAAATAGGAAGTAGGGTTCTCAGTACTTTGCTAATCATAGTTTCATCATCAATTTCTCCATTGGATCCTCTTATAGAATTCACCACTTCTTTGACTTGTCCATAGTATTGAGTAATGAATTCACCTTATGTCATTCTCATCTCCTCAAACTTGCCTCTTAAACTTTCTAATTTTTTTCTTAAAACATTTATGTCTCCTCCATAGATAGTATATAGTGTATTTTAGTGCACTCCTTTATGCCATCAAACTTGGTATAGCTTAGGGCTAATGCAATCTCCAACATTGCTTGATTGTGTTCTTGCTTCTCTTTCACCTATTGAGTTGTCAAATGTCTTTGTGTCTCTACACATGCATTTTCAACATAGTATATATCCCATTCTCCAATTCCTTCTAGATGCAACTACATCAAACTTTTCCATGCAGGGAAGTCTTCCTTGTTTATGTTTGGCACCTCCTTGTTGTACATCTTGATCTTTAGCTTTAAACTCCTTCAAACTTTTCTTTACAAGCACCAATTCTCTAATACCAATTGTTAGAATGATTTGGAATAACATAGAGAGGGGGGTGAATCAATTACCCCTGAGTTTGATGTACCAAGTCAACTTTTAATCACTTCAAATAATTCATATCTAAAAATCAATATCCCAGTCTCTATAGTAAACGTTCAACAAAATAAAACTTGTAATCCATTTTTCTAATAGTAATTAACTTGTAGAATTAAAACATTAACAATAAAACACCTCAAATAACATCCACACAAGTATGACACTAGGATTTAATGTGGAAACCCAATTTATGAAAAGCTACTAGTAACATGTGACCAATTTTCACTCTTTTGAAGTGAGCTCTTTTAGGAACCAACCCTTTTAAAGATTACAAAACAATCTATTCAATGTGACCTTGTTAAAGGATTTAATCACCCTATTAGGAGTGACCTTTTTAGAGGGATTTATAACATTCCATTAGAATTCCACCTTGATTAAATGATTTACAAATGATTATTAGGTCAACATTTATTAAAGGATTTCAATACTGATATAATAGTTAGAAAATAATAGTAAGTTCATCTGATAAATACAACTCACTATACAAACGAATATCACAAATTTGGTCCAATAGATGACTCGTTGGCTAACCCCCATTAACATCTCCCTCACTGATTCACTTGGAAACCCTTCAAGCAATCACTCTTCTCCTCAACACTTCAGTGTTCATCCTTTTGCTCAAGTTCATCAATCAAAAAAATCAACAACTAATCCAACCTTTACTAGATTAGCCCTTGTGCCTCCTTAAATAGGTAATTTTGATCTTTCATCACTTAAACATCACCATAAATCTTAGGAGTGGGTTAGATTCATTGAATCCTTCCATCATTTCATTACCTCCTTTCTCTTCTAGAAAATTCACCAAAATTCTCTTTGAATTCATGCATAGAAATGTTCAAACATGGTTTCCTTTGAATTAAATGATTCAAATCATTCATCCTTATCTTCAACACATTTTCCATATTCCAAGAATTCAATTATGTTAGTTGGAAATGAAGAATTCCTCATAATCTATCAAATGTTGTCCCTTGGCTAATATTGGGTTCTAACACTCAGTCATCACAGAATTACTCAATTGATACTAAATATTATTTTTTAGAATACTTGATACTCGGTGGATACTGATGTTCGGTCGACACTACATTTTTTTTGGCTTATACTATCACTTGGTCAACTCTAGCATCACTCAACATACTTTTAATTCCTTAATCTTCTATTATAAACTCGATCAAGCCTTTCCATTTGGTTCTTTATTGATCATTTTTTCTAGGCTTTAGTACAACTATCTTCTCCACTTAGGTTATGATTAAACAATCACATTATCTTGTAACGGTCTAGCTAATCAAGTGCCCATTGTAGTTCCTCATAACTCAACCTTTCCTCTAGGTTCTTTTGTTATGTTTTCTTCTCAAATAATCTTCATCAATCAATTTGATATAACACTTCTCAAATAGAAACTTTCTTACCAATAAGGTATTATATTAGTGACAACATAACAATTGTTCCAACTGGGTAGAGAAGTGGTAACTTGTGCTATTTTGGATGGATCTCGGTGTTTTTGAATTGCCTATCATATTGATGGGCAAGAACTTGGAAGGGTAGAATCTTGCAGGGGGAGAAAACCTAGGTGGGATAAGCGACCATAGTGTGGATGCCTTGGCTAAGCCTCTATAGGAGGATGACTTGGGTGGGGTTTGAAAGTCCTCTTTGGCTCTATTGCCTTGTCCTCACATGGTTTGTCAAGATTTTGGTCAAGCTGATGTGCTGAATGTGAAGGCATCTTGAGATAGTAAAGCAAAAAAAGGCAGAATGGACCAAAAGATCAAAGGCCATGGGTCTTGTTATTTGGAAGGAAACCTAGAGGAAAATCTTCTTTCCCTCCTATGACTTTGAAATCTTGTTGGGAAAAAGGTGAGTTTCAAATATACATTCCCAATCAAATTATTGATTTTTCTATAACTTCAATGGAATATACTTTGGTTGGTAAATTTCTAGGGGCTAGACCAGATATTGGTACCTTGAAAAATATGTTGAAATGAAAGTGGGTTATCTGAGGTGAAGTTGATATTGCCCCTATGGAAAACTGATTCTTGTCTTTTATTTTTAACTATAAGGAGGACATGAATATGGTTCTATGTGGAGGACCATGGATGTTTGGCAAAAGCACTCTCACAGTTAAGAAATGGGAGCCAAACATGGATTTATTTTATGCTTTTTTCTTAACCACTCCAATTTGGGTGAGATTGTTGGGCCTCCCTTTAGAATATTGGCATGAAGACATTTTTAATGGATAGTGGGTTCCTTTGGGGAACTTATTGTTGTTGATTAGGCTACAGCTTCAAAATCTAAAATGAATAGTGCTAGGCTATATGTGAAAGTGGATAACCTGAATAAATTCCTTGATAAGGTGGAACTATTTTCAAACTTAGGGAAAATAACCCAAGAAGTTACTTATGAGGATCTTCCAAACACTTGTTTTTCTTGTTAAAAATAGGGTCATTGGATTAAAAATTGTCCAACCAAAAGCAAAAATCAAGCTAAGGTTGTTAAGGAGGATAGGAAGAACGAGGTTAAGACTCATAAGAAAATTTGGAGACCAAAAACTACTAGTCAAAATGAAAAAGGTAATACCATAAATCTTGGATTTGATACTAAGAAAGGTAAAAAGAATTCTTTGAATTCTAAAAAGCAAGATGAAGACTTTGATTTATCTAGGAAAGGAATCCTTGTGCCTGGTTCAATGAAACAAATTATTATTTATCGAAAGAATGATTATAAATGGGAAGATCTAGCTGATCAGGAGGATATAGAGGAAGGGGAAATTTTGGAAGCAAGAAACAATCAAGTGGTGATGAAGGAAGACCAAGAAATGCATAAGGGAGAAGACTATGCTATTGAGATTTAGCAAAATGGGGAAGATCAAATTTTTGAGATTCAGAGATTTGAATCCAAGTCTCTTGAACTACCTCTATGTAATGACTTAATCCCTTTGTGGAATGAGTTAGATATTGAATAGATAAGTCTAGAAAAGCAAGATCCAAATCAGAAATAGAGTCAAAGGAACAAAAACTGAGAAGAAAAATTCCTCAATCTCTAAGAGGATTGAGAACCAAAGCAATAAGGTGAAGCAATAGCCTAAGATAAAACCAAATGTGGGGACACTGAAAAAATTGAGAAGAAGATCTTCAAGGAAGATTAGAGAAATTGAAAGCCTATAGAATATTGTGAATGGAAGATAGACAACTATCCTAGATTTTACCCCTAAAAAATTATCATGAAGATCATTACTTGGAACATTATGGGGATGAATAATATTCATAAATTGGACATTGTTCATAATTTTGTTAGGGATCAAAAACCAGATTTTTTATTTATTCAAGAAACAAAGCTGGATAAGAAAAGAGCTGAAAATATTAAATCCTTTAATGGTTATTGTTTAAAGGCTAGTAGTTCAAAAGGGGCTTCAGGAGGAGCTCTTATTCTTTGGAAAAAGTCTCTCTTTTCTAGATTTGTGTTGAATGAAAGTAAGCACTTCATGTGGTCAAAATGACTAACTTATTCAAAAATTCTGAATGGTACATTGTTAATATGTATGACCCAAATACTAAGAATTTTCAAAAAAAAAGTTTGGACTACCCTATCTAATATTAAGAGTAAAGAGCGGAATGGAAGGTGGATCTTTATGGGTGATTTTAATGTTCCTCTCTATGACCAAGAGAAAAAAGGAGACAATGCCAGTCAACTTGATGGGAGGTTGGATTTATTGGAATTTATTAATAATGAGGGGCTTATGGATATGGATCTCCATGGTATAGAGTTCACTTGGACAAAAAAAAGGGTTGGCAATAAATGTATTCAAGCTTGATTTGATAGGGTCTTGATATCTCTAGACTGAACCAATGAATTTGTTTGTAAATTGGAGGATTCTCATAAAGTTGGATTGGACCATTTTCCTTTTATTTTAACTATTATTAAGGAAAATTCTAAGAAAAATTATGTGTTCAGATTTGAAAAAATGTGGATGCAACATCCACATTTTAAAAAAAAACTGGAGGAATGGTGGAACATTGAAGTTGATAGAATTTATCTTTATAAAGTGACTACTAAACTTGGAAATGTTAAAAAGGAGGGTAGAATCTGGAATAAAAGATATTTTGGGAACATTTCTCAGATCAAACCTAAAATTAAGGAAGAGTTGAAAATAATATAGGATAGGATATAGAAGGAAGGGTATACTCTTGATTTGGTCAGAGAAGAAAATGGTAAACTTGTTGAGTATCATGATATTGTCACTAAGGAGGAAATCTATTGGAGGTAGAGGTCCAGACATGTCTAGTTGAAGGAAGGGGATAAAAATACCAGGTTCTTTCACCTTTCTACTATGAAGCATAGAGCTAAAATTTGAATCTCTAAATTAATGATAGATGGTAGGAAATTTTGTGAGGAAAAGGATATTTTGAAGGAACCGGTCTATTTCTTTGCTTCGCTAATGACTGCTAATCCTAACATTGATGTTCTTAACCAAGATGAAATTCTCAGAGTCATTCCCTCTTTGGTTTCTAGATATCAAAACAAGATGTTGAGATCTATTCCAAATGATAAGGAGATTTATCAAGTTGTTTGCTCCTTAGGGGGGACAAATCTCCTGGTTTGAATGGATTTCCTATGTTCTTTTTTCAAATTATGTGGAATCTGGTCGAGAAAGATGTTTGTTGTCTTGTCAAAGAATTCTTTGGGGAAAAAATAATTCTAAAAGAGGTTAATTCTACCTTTCTTTGTCTTATCCCTAAAAAGGTGGGTGTTGATTCTCTGGACCAATTCAGGCCAATAAGTTTATGCAACTCCTTTTATAAGATCATTTCAAAGGTCCTCACTTCTAGACTATTATTGGTGCTTCCAGATATTATTGCTAAACAACAGAAAGGCTTCATTCTAGGTAGACAAATTCTAAACTCTATCATTTTTGTGCATGAGAATATCCATTCTTTATCTTATTCTAATAATCAAGGATTCATTATGAAAATGGATATTGCAAAAGCCTATGATAGAGTGGAGTGGACCTTCCTTGAAAAGGTGTTATTGGCTTTTAGTTTCAATTCTAATATTGTGAGGATGGTTCTTCAACTCATATCTACTTCTTCAATTGTTGTTTTGGTTAATGGGTGCTCTTCTGCTTTTTTTAATCCCTCAAGAGGTTTGAGGTAGGGAGACCGTTTATCCCCTATTCTCTTCACCATTATGGCTGATTTCTAAGGAAGGTATATAGGGAAACTAGTTCTTGATGGAGATATTAAGGGTTTACAACCCTTTTCCTATCCCCTTATCTATTCTCATGGTCAATTCATAGATGACACTATTTTTATGGGCAAAGCTGATGTAAGGGAAGCAAGGAATCTAAAAAAATCTCTTAACCTCTACTCTTTAGCCTTTAGACAGCTAATTAACTGGAATAAAAGTTCTTTGTTCTTTGTGAATACCCTAGTGTCTTGAAAAATTGCTAGAATTCTTGGTTGTTCCATAGGCTCCTTTCCTTGTTCTTGCTTGGGCCTTCCCTTGGGGCTTAATGCCCTTGAGTCCTTTCGGGAAGACATTATCAAAAAGTTCTCTAAGAAACTTGCTAGATGGAAGGGAAATCTATTGAGTCAAGCTGGTAAAGTTACTCTTCTCAAAGCTCGCCTTCAAAGTATTCCTACTTATACCTTGAGCCTTTTCAAAATTCCTACTAAATATGTTGATTCCCTTGACAAGATCCAAAGAAACTTTCTTTGTTCTAGCTTTGAGGACAAGAAGAGGATAGCTCTGATTGCTTGGGACTAGGTTTGTAAGCCGATCCATGATGGAGGATTAGGAATAAGGACTATTTGAAGTATGAATAAGGCTCTTCTTCCGAAGCAAGGATGGAGAGTGTATCATCATAATAAGGAATGGAGCTCCATATGGAAACATAAATATTTGTATAATGCCCCTTCTCTTTATTATTTCTTTATGTATCCTAATGTTATTTCCCCTTCTGCCATATGGGGGGCAGTGCAAGGTGCTAAGAATATCTTAAGTGAAGGGTGTTCATGGAAAGCTAGAAATGGACAGAAGATCAAGTTTTGGGAAGATTATTGGATTTTGGATCATTCACTGATTGATGATTTTGAGGATAGGAATTACATTGAACAATGCAAGTAGTTATATGGTAGTTATGTGAGAAATTACTGGGTCAATAATAGTTGGGTCAGCCTTACAAATATTAGCTATGACTTCAATAGCATCCAAATAATATTGAATGCTTACTATTTGTATCCTTATAAGGAGGATAGAATGATATGGAGGAATGATGCTAATGGGAATTTCAAAGTCTCTTCTATATTCAGATCTAAAGAAAAAGGGCTTGGACCGTTATGGTCTAAAGCTTGGATAAAAGGTCTAACTCCCAAGATCAATATCTTTTACTGGATTCCATTGCAGAATAAAATTTTGACCCAGGACAATTTCCAAAAAAGAGGGATAAATGTGGTTAACTGTTGTTGTCTATGCAAGAAAGATTTGGAGGATAGGGATCACTTGTTTTTTATTTGAAATTATAGTCAAAATGTGGGGAACTACATCCTCACTTTTTGGAATATTGCTTGGGTCCATCATAATAAAATTGAGCACTGTTTCTAGAGTTAGACTTGCCCAAATAAGGACATTAATCTAGAATTTTTATGGAAAATTACTCTCCCTCATTTGTAGTGGGGAATTTGGAAGGAAGAAATAATATAATTTTTAGAGAGAAAGAAATGCCTAATTGGCTCCTTGGTCAAAACATCATTGGTGCTATAAAGGAAAACTTTAAAGCTCAAAAAAATGTCCCTAATGGTTTCTTGATTGATAATCCAACACAAAATACTAGTCCTAAAAATAAGGTTAAGAGTAAAAGATCAAATGTAAAATAGAAGGCCCCTCTAAGGGGTTGGATAAAGGGGAACTTTAATGGGGCTACTAAGGGCAACCCTAGAAAAGTAGGGTGTGGAGGAATTATAAGGGATCACATAGGTAATGTTATTGATGCTATAGCTATTCCTATTGGTATTTCTACCAGTCATAGAGCTGAAGCTATAGCTGCCTTTTATACCACGAGACTAGATGTGAAAATTGGAAACAAGTATCTTTGGATGGAAGGTGATTCTCTAAACATAATTAATATGCTTAATGAAAAAACTCCAAATACTTGGACTATAGAAGATAGCATAATGGAAATCAAAGCCCTAATGGCTAATTTTAAAAAAGTCATTTTTTCACATTCTCATCATGAAGGCAATGTTGTTGCTAATTGGATTGCCAACAGGGCTATGCAAGGGGAGAGTATGTTGAGTTGGCACAATGACCTTAGATCAAACATGGATTTAAAGTTGCTCATTAATTATGATGGTACAAATGTGACAGAGGGAAAGATCTTCCAAGATTAGTAATTTAATGATTGTTAAAAGTGGGCCTATGGAGGGGTGTGTTATAAGCCCAATATCTTACTCTAATGCCATTATTATATGGGCATGGCACAAAGGAAGATTAATGAATTCTTGGTTAACTTTAACAAGTTTTTTGGCTTTCTTCACTTTATCATTTTTACTGGGTTTTGCTTCTCTGTCCATTTTAAGACTCTATTTGAAAATGGGAGGAGAGCCGAGGAAACAGGATCCCAAAAAATGCAAATATTGGAAGGATAAAGCCTCTGTATGGAAAATTCTTGAGAAAGGAAATGTAACTCCCTATCTAGAGCATTTGTATGGTTTCAAACTACATGTTACTGAGGCTTTCTTTAAGAACTAGTTTAAAGAAAGGGCTATCTTGCATGGGGTCATGGTCCATATCACAGAGGATTTTATTGCAGAAGTGACTGATCTCTTGAAGGAGGGTTTAAAATTTAGCAAGGAAATGACTATCTCCAATGCTGCCTTCAAAAAGTTCCCAAAAATTGAGGAGGAAGAGAAAAAGCTAGAGATGAATGGGGACTTCTACGAGCTGAAATAGATCAAGGTAATATGGAGAGAGGTTTTCTCATGTGTTTGTGAATATTTCATCTTAGATGGAAGGTCCAAAAGAGTCCACAGTTTCCATTTTTTTTTCTAAACCACTTCCAATATAAAGATAGGATTTTTCTTTTTTTCTATTTGAAGTTTTTGTTATTATAAAGTCTACATGCCCATAAGAAGAAAGATACTCATACCATCCTTCATGAAGGCCTTATTCTCTTAATTGAGAATTACTACAAGACTAGGGCAATTGTTGTTTCCCCAATTTCAAAGAGGAAAAGGGGGTCAGTGAGTGATTCTCACTCAAGAAAGAGAAATAGAGATGCTAGATAGAGTTTGAAAAAGGAATTCATGATCAAGGATAGTCCCCAACAGAATGAAGAGGAAACAATTAAATATTTTGATAAAAATGAGGACAAAAATGAGGAGACTGAGGAAGAAACAAAGATGGGGGATATTAGTTCTAATTTGGTTGGTTATCCTACCAGTAAAGATGATACTGGGAAGAATAATGAGGATGAAAGTCTAGATAAAAATGAAGGGTCAGACAATATTGGCAATGAGGTCACTAACCAAGGCATAGATGAAGAGGAAAATGTGGAGAAGGAGGTGGGCAAGGAGAAAGATTTAGGAAAAGAAGAAGACAAGGGTATGGAGTACCCTAAGAATAAGAAGATGGATAACCTAACTATGGGGGCTACACTAATCTTCCTTGATATTGCTAAGATGAAAGCTAATTCCTCTCTTCATGGAAACTCTTGGATTTACAATGATATTATGAAACAAAAGAAAATTTTGGGTAAAGTGCAAAAGGACCATGAGAATGACCGGGCCAAACTTGTGATGCTAGAAGCCCAGGTGGGAAATATACCTAGAAAATTGAAGGAAAATGAACAAATCTCTAGCACCTAATCAAGGAAAGTGGCAACAAAATGGAGCAAGTGACTTTCAGTTTGTGTGCGGCCGTGGCAACTTTGGAGAAGAAGACTAATGAAGTTGTGTCTCCTAGAGGACCAAGTAAAAGGACCAAATTAAGCTCACAGAAGAAGGTTGTTGAGGATGTTACTAGTATTGGTCTTACCCCTGCTAATACTATTCTTAGTATAGTTGATGTGGGTAAGGAGGCTGCTAAGATAATCAAGGAACTGCAGTAGTGGTCTGGTTTCCTTTTGTTTAGGTTTCTTGTCTTCATTTTGAAAATTTTGTAATGTGTAAGTTCTAGGTCCTTGTAAAACCTGGTCATGTTTACTGGTTACATTCTATGGTTTTAGGTCCCTGTAAAACATGATTTTGTGTTTTTTTTTTTTTGGGTTTTAGGAGTGTGTTCTCCTGATGTGCTTAGTTGAATATCTTTTTTCTATTGTTCAGGGTTTTGGGTCCCTTCAAAACCTACTTTTACCTTAATCTAAAACAATTATTCCAATTGTAGTTTACAATAGATAACTAACAAATTGATGGTAAAAATAAAAGAGGGTTTTTCTATTAATGCCAAAGGGGGAGATTGTTGATCCCACAAGTCTCACTAGCATGACGGTTGTGAAATATAAAGGGTCTTTTTGTTGATTGTTAACTAGTCAAAGGAAGAAGATGATTCAAGGTAATATGGTCAGCAACAGAAGAGTAAATTGGTTTGTACAAATATATTGCACTACCATTGCTAGGCAAGAGTGGAAGGTAGTTCATCCAAATCATCGAAAGAAAAAGACACTTCAAGGTAATACGATCATCAATAGAAGAGTAAATTGATTTATACAAATATAATAGACCACCACTAATAGACAAGAGTGGAAGGTAGTTGATCCAAATCATCGATGAAGTGAGTCATCATGGATGTGATATGAGAGTACAATTGCCAGAATGGATGTCACACAAGAAAATGGTGAAATGATAGAAGTAGACAAGGAAGAAGGCTACATATAGGTTGAAAAACATACTAGAAAGGCTACAACTCTAGGCCCTAGGAGTAAGGGTCATGAGTTTCCTATAAGTAGACTAGACATGGAATTCAAATTTTGATTTTGAAATTGAGAAGCGTAATTTCACTATAGGTAAATGTACCCTAACATCACAAAATGGATATAAGTGCCCAGAATACAAAAAAAGTTATTTTTTTTGATAGAGCATGAAGTTATGAAGATAAGAAGAATGAGAGAGAGAGAGAGAGAGAGAGGAGTGCATAAATCAATTTATAAATCTAATCAAAGTGCAAGCTAGTGAGAGAACAAGTTGCCAAGAGAGAAGATATAGTGATAGGATATTTGAAACAACCAAAGGCACATGTGAGACTGAAGAATTCACCAAGTTAACAAGGAGATTAGTGCATCTTTGAGGATGCATAGTGAAGGTCTACAAGGATAGCTAGTCTCATATTTTAAGATTATACACATTAGATTTCTTTCTTACCATAGCATCATTTTTTAGCTCTTAAAAGGGAAAGCTTCATTAATAATCTTATTATAAAATCCTCTAACAAGTTGTCTCGCAAAAGAAGACTTGAAAATCCTTTAACAAGGTAGCTTTCCAAGGCTTGTCTAACCTTGATAGGTTATAGAAATTCCTAACATGACATGTTTCCAAAATAAACCATTGTAGCTCTTACTAGGGAAACCATTCACATGCATAATAAGGGCTAGTGGGTATATTATCCCCATCATGGTTTTCATCCTATAATCAAGGGTTTCCATGTATAAATATCTATGTTATCTTGATAAATTCTTTTGTGTGTGAATTTATATCCTTCTAATTTAGTGCATTAATCTTGGTTTTAGTTTCTAAGTAGTTTGTATATAATTTGTTCAAAGTGATTAAGGGATTAATTAGTTTTAGAGTTTCTACTAATTCACCCCCCACCCCCCTTCTCAATACTAGTTGGTACCAACATAAGACTATAACATTGGCATTAAAATCCTTTGATAGGGTAGTTTGTAATAGGACTTTTTATACTTCTAAAAAATAATCTCTGATGCCCTACTCAAGAACCCAAGAGAAATAAACATAACATGTTACAATATTTACTGGGCTGTTTTTTATTTATTTTTAATTTAAACAACACAAGATATCAATGTGAAATCAATATACACATTCACATCAAGTACACATAGGCAATCATAGATACAATTTTTATTCCTCAAGGGCTCCTTCACATTGAGTTACATTAAGAAGTTTGTATTAATTAGTTTAAGTCTTAAGTACAATGGCTATGATCAAAATGAAATAACAAATACATTATCTCATAAGAAAATGCATAAATATTGATATAATAAAAATACATCCAATGAATAACATCCATTTCACACGTTGCAAGGTATGCAAAAATAGAAACAAGTACATCATAACACCTAATACATGATAACATATATACATCAATTGAATAGAAGTCTTTGAGATAGGAATAAGAATGATAAAGGTACATCTACATCATCAAACATCTAACAACTAGCAATGTGAGGGGGACCCAAATGGTAAGAAATCACTTCATCCTTACCACATGGTCACCTAGTTAGGCTTCCACTCCCATCGTGCAGGGAAGATAATGAACAATCTACATGTAGCTAATCAATCATGAAACATTCCTAGGCAAGGAATTCTATGAGTCAACAACTACCTCAAGAGTAACACATACTACTTAAGAGGGAAAGATAATCCAAATAGAATGAACACTCAATCCAATACCAATAATGAAATCAAATCAACATAAATATACCAAATATAAATCAAAAGCCAAAAACATGATATACAAACCCAAAATATATCCACCTTAGGAAAAAAAAAAAAAGACACATGTCAAAAGTACAATCACCAATTACCATCAATAAAAGTAAACAACACCATTAAATATGTCCAACAATAAATACAACATCAATAATTTCACCACTAGAGGAAAACATAAATAATTATGGAGGAGACTTAGGCTACATTCTAGGGAGTGCCATCACATGGTCAAACTACTTGAGTTACCTTGGATTAATCTCTCAATATACCTCAGACCCTCAAGTGTTGAGTTATCCTGGATTGGCTACTTTGAACCCTCAACCCTCAATGTGACACATGTAGAACTAGAATACACTCTCAAGAAGATGGGGAAAACTAGTCATACTATCATCCAATTCCCATCTTTAGTCTATACAAGCACTCAAGGCATGGGTGAGGAAATATCTCCAACTTATCATTTTAGTTTGTTTCCCAAAATATTAATTACTACATTATCACTTATTATATAGCTTACAATAGGTTACCTTGGCACTAACCACTTTGGGCCTTAGACCTCTACTATAAGCCACTCCTAAAGATTTGCACCTAGACAACCTCTCCAAAACATACAAGTCATAGTTGTGTCCCATACCACAACACCCATAAAGATCAAAAGTAGTTCCTTAACACAAAACTCGACAATAAGTTGGTTCTCCCAACCCAAGTAACATGGATACGCCACATTAAAAATCTCATAAATGAAACTTTCAATTGAAAACACAATCTCATCATAAGTCTAGAATAGATAAAAATCATAAAAGAAATCATGAAAAGAAAACCTCTGGTCAACATCCTAGTTGGCCACCTACTAATTCACAAGGAAAGAACCATCATGAAAAGAAAAAAATATGACTACAACTAAATACCAGGATAAAACAATGACAAACAAGTCATGTGAATACAAGTCATTTTTTATGAGAAAATTAGTTTAGCTAATAGAACTTCTTTTAGTCATCAAGTTATACATGGTTTCAAGATTAAACAATGTCCCTATAACTAACTATTTAAATCCATTCAAGTCCTCTTCCTAGATAAATTAAATATCATAAGCCATTAAGATCATTTTTTTTAAATCAATGTGTTTTAAATATAATATTTCTCAGTATAGTGTTTACCATTTATAAACCATGATAAAATAGTGTAAACTAATTTTAATACTAAAAATCAAAAGTTTCAATAAATGGTATTGTACAGTCTTAAAATGGAAACACTTCCATGTTAAGAGTCTTTAGCCCTCTCAGTAAGTGGTTTGTGGTCATGTCAAGTGCCTTGAATGGGTCTTTGACTTGGATCTGCCTTTTTCCCCTATTATGCCCCCTTTTCCACTTTCTTTCTACACTTTTCTACCATTCTGGACTAAAAACCTGAGATTCTTGACTTTTGCATCAAGGATGACCTTAGGGTCAAGGATGACCTTTTAGGTAAAGGTTGACATTGACCCTAACCTAGGTCAAGGATGACCTCAACCTTGACCTAGGTCAAATTTGACCTCATCCCTGACCCCAAGTCCAAATTTCAAAGTTCCATGATTTCCAAATGTCGGGTTTCAGAAAGAATTATTTTCTTGCTACTGGGTCAGCTATTTTGGTCTTCAAAATGGTAAAATCTTAAATTACATTTAATCTAAGTCCATTTCTAGGGTTTAAGGTTAATTAGGATTTAATGCTCCCATGCCAGCCTTCTCTAGAAGTTTGTGCCCTTAATCTATATATAAGGAAGCCTTGTTCCCTCATTTTGACATCCACCTATTATGAGGTTTATGCTCACAAGTTCTATGAAGTGAAGATATAGTATCCATCAAGCATTCAAGATTTCAACCATCCAAGCATTCAATCCATTAAGGAGATCCATTATCATTCATTGAAGGATTTAAGCTTTGTGGAGCCCACTTGTTGAAAATTCATCCATTTCCATTCAAGCCTTTTCCTAATCCAACATCCATTCAAGATTGGTGTTGAATATCTAATGCCATTGATTTGAGACATCCTACAAAAAATTCTACATTTATTTGGAGCATACCTACTTGTGGATTCAAGGATTTGAATCCTCCAAAGGATTTCAACATAAGCAAGGTGAATAGATCCTTTTACTTTGTTTATACATAATGCAATTTCAATTCAATTTCAAGGATAATTCCAAATTGGGGTTTGACATAGGCAAACCCCCCATCCACTAATAGAACCATTTTTCTTGTATGTACATGTTGGAAATATAAGAGGAGTAACTAAGAGGGGACATATGAATTAGTTACAAAAAATATATATCCTATATCCCTTAGATGTCAATACAAATCAAAACTTTGATTAGATTGTATTTTGTTGTAACTTGGCAAACACGTATGCACTCGGTTTACACTTACAACTGTTGTAACTCGATATATACTAAATTCTTAAGATATTATTTTTGATTATTCATACTTTAATATAGTTGCAAACACATAAATGAATTAGCTAGAACATACAATTGACACCAAGATTTAACGTGGAAACCCAATTTGGGACAAAACACTAATTGCAACTAGTTACTAATTTTCACTCTTCTGAAGTGAGCCCTAATAGGATCCAACCCTGATAAAGGTTACAAAACACATTGTTAGGTGTGATCCTATTAGAGGATTTATTCACCTTGTTAGGAGTGGCCTTATTGGATGTCTTTAGACAATTCAATCTCGAAATGCCACCTTGTTAGAGGATTTACAAATAGCTACTAAGCCAACTCTGTTAAGAGATTTTAGATCACTACTACAATGGTTAGAAAGTAATAATGAGATGATCTAATTTTTGATGCAACTAAATTACTGATTACATATCTTGATTCTAGCTTGTATACTTGATCCCTCCTAATTGAATGTATCTTTGTAGCTCAACAAGGATATTATTTTTATCTTATAATTTGCTTCCTCTAAGCATCTTCAAATCTTCTATTATGTTTTGCACATTCAATCCTCAACTTGATCTTATATTTATATCTTACGCAATGTCAAGTCAACTTGAATACAACTTAGAATACTTAATATTCATCTCTTCAGTTAGCTAGAACCAACAAAAAAATTATTGAACTCAATATGCCAAAACAAAAAAATCCTTCATTAGCCAACCCTGCTCAGTAGACACTAACTCAGAAATAATCTTCTTGTGTTAATCAATTAAATTTGGTTAACACTACATATTCACAAAGTTCCTTTGGTAACCAAGTGAGTTCGGTTAACACTGGTTCCATCCAACATATCCTTCACTAACCAATTGAGCTCCATTAACACTCAACTTCTACAAACTTCTCTTTGTTGCTCGAGTGAACTTAGAAGACACTATCTTCTAAGCTTGTTGAACTCTAGAATGCTTGGTAGAAATAGGAAACTATCTTCAATACCTAAGTGAGCTTGACATACATTGACTGGAAATGATATGACATTTTGTGTAACATCAAAGATAATACACAATTAATCAATTATTTTCAACAATCTCCCTCTTTGGCATTGATAGCAACACAACATGTCATAATGAAATTTTTAGAGAAAGAATAAAGTAAGGAACATATCCTTAGTTTCATTCTGATTATCATCCATGAGAACTCCCTCTATCAATGTGAACTCCCTTTGCCTTTAGTTTCTCCCTTTGTTAGTAAAATTTTGTTTTCAACATATTCTTCTGATAGCAAGCTTTCTTTCTTTGATAACAAACCAAGTTCTCCTTCTTTGACATCTGTAGAAATATATACTCTTCCTCTTGATAAAAGTTTTGTGAGATATGATAGAAACTTTCTCCCTCTTTGACATCTTATGCCAAAGACAATATTTAGTGAAGATCAATATACCTCATGCATTGATTCATATGCAATGTGATCTTGTTGCATCAACTAATTGATCTTCAACATGCTTTGTTTGATGCACCACTAATTATCATTTTAGTGAGCTTCAGATAGGGGAATGACCCATAACTTACCTCTTAGATACAAAAATTCATCCTTAGGTAATGACTTAGTGAACATGTCTACAATTTATTCTTTAGTATTCACATATTCCAATCTTACCTCTTTATCATGTACCAATTCTCTTAAAAAATGATATTTTATAGCAATGTTCTTGGTTTTGATATGCATCACAAGATTCTTTGATATATTAATTTCACTAGTGTTATCATAGAATATAATCATTGGATGCTTGATTTTTATCTTCATACCTAGCAAAAGTTTCTTGAAACAAACAACATTTGAATAATTAATTGTTGTTGCCACATATTTTCCCTTTGTTGTGGATTGAGAAATAAAATTCTACTTCTTTCTTGTCCAATATAGTAGTCTTCTACTAAGAAATAATTCTCCACCATTGGTGCTCATTTTGTCATCGACACTTCTTTCCCAATCAACATCTATGAATGCTTTCAAATCAAAATTACCTTCCTTTTTATACCATAATCCATATTCTTTAGTACCTTTTAGATTCCTCATGATTCTCTTGATTTTTATCATATGATTTTCTTTGGGATTTATCGAGAATCTAGCCACCATACCAACTACTAATGCAATATTAGGCCTTGTGTGCACTACACATTGCAATTGTCCAATAATTGATTTTTATGTAGTTTGATCTACCTCCTTGAAATCATAATTTTTGGAAAGCTTATGTCTAGTATACATAGGTGTTCCAACTAGTCTTGAATCTTCCATTGTAAACTTCTTTAATATCTCCTTGATATATTTGGATTTAGTAATGTAGATACCATCTTTCTTCTGCTAGATCTGTAATCCAACAAAAAAATTTATCTCCCAAAACATGGACATCTCATATTCTTTACTCATATCTTCTAAAAATTCCTTGCATAAGTCATCATTTCCTGTAAATAAGGTGTCATCCACAAAAATTTCTACCAATACAATCTTCTTGTATGGCCCTTCTTTGATATACAAACTATTTTAATCATTTGTTCTTTGAAAACCAATATTTATCAAGTAGTTATGAAGTCTTTCATACCAAGCTCTAGGAGCTTGCTTGAGACCATAGAATGTTTTGTGTAATTTACAAACCATATTCTTTTATGTTAGGATCCATAAAACCTTTAGGTTCTTCTATGTAGACTTCCCTTGTAAGAATTTCATTCAAGAATATAGATTTTACATCCATTTGATAAACTTTAAATCCTTTATGTGTTGCAAATGCTAGTATAGTTCTAACACCTTCTAATATTGCAATAGGAGCAAAAGTTTCACCATAATCAATACCTTCTTCTTGAGAATAACCTTTAAAAACTAACCTTGCTTTGTTTCTGGAAACTTCTCTATCTTCATTCAGCTTATCTCTGAAAACTCATTTTGTGCCAATTACATTTTTATCCTTGGGTCTAGGAACAAGAATTCAAGTCTTATTCCTCTCTATCTGTTCAATTTTTCATTCATAGCTTCAATCCAACTTTCATTATCAAAGCATCTTTCACTAATCTAGGTTCAAATTTAGCAAGCAAACATGTACTTTTTAATTTGTTTCATGTCACTATTCCATGTAACTTGTCTCCAATGATCTGATCAAGTGCATGGTGGCTTCTAACATAATTTTCTAACACAGGTAATTTGGATTTGGAATTCATTCCGCTAACTTCTTCATGATCTTCTATTTTAAGCTCGGGTCCCATTATCTCTGACTCAGGTCCATCAGACTTAGTTTGCACTGGTAATAGCTTGGTAGACTTTGACTATGACTTAGGTTGCACTGGTTGCAACTTGATAGCTTTAGGAGATTTTGGGGACTCAAGAGGTGAGGCCTCCTAACTTCCAAATAGATTTGGCAATGTTTCAGGTTCATAATAAACAAATTTTCTATAATCCTCAAGCTCTTTGTTGCTCTCTTCTTCACTCTTTTCTACAAACTCATTAATTCTCACATGTGCACTTTCTATGATTTTATTTGTGTATAAATTCAAATATTTGTATGCTTTACTTTTTTAGGAGTATCCTAGGAATGTGTCTTCATCACCTTTGACATCAAATTTACCTTTCCCGGATTCCTTTAAGATATAACATTTGCTACCAAATACTTTCAAGTAACTTACATTAGGTTTGTAGCCATACCATAGTTCATAAGGAGTTTAATTTGAGCCTTTCTTCATCCATAATTTTTTCAAGGTATGCACGATAGTACTAATTGCTTCCTTCCAATATTTTATTGCAACATTATTTTGTATCATCAAGGCTCTTGCACAATCCATGATGCATCTGTTCCTTCTTTCTGCTATACCATTCCATTAAGGTGTACCAGGGGCTAATACTTGTCTCTTAATTCCTTTTTCAAAGTAGAATTCATTGAATTCATTAGAAATGAATTCACCACCTCTATTTGATCTCAAAAATTTTATCTTCTTTCTAGTGTCTTTCTCTACTCTTGCCAGATAGAACTTAAATTTTTGAAAAGCTTTAGACTTTTCTTTTAGATACATTATAGTCATCATTCTAGAATAATCATCAACAAAACAAATAAAGTACTTATCTATATTGTAACTCTATATTCCAATAGTTCCACATAAGTCTACCTATATGAACTAGCTCCAAGGCTTCTTCTAAATGATAGTCTTTTCTTTTGAAACTTTTCTTTCCCATTTTACCAATTTGACAATTTTTTTATAGATCCATATCAGGTTTCCTCAAGCTAGGAATACCTCTTACTCCTTTCTTCTTTCTTATCTTTATTAGATTATCAAAGTTTACATGGCATAACCTTTTATGCCACAACCATCTTTCTTCTAATTGAGCAATAAAACATGAAATTTCACTAAGATCTAGGTAGAATAGATTACCTTTTGTTTTTTTTCCATACCCAACTAGATTTCTTTTTCTATCCAATAGTTTGGCCTTCCCATTCATGAACTCTACCTTGAATCCAATGTTATTCAATTGTGCCACACTTAGTAGATTATGCTTTATTCCTTCAACCCAATAAGGATTATCACATCTAAGTTCATTGCTTAGTGAGATACAATCTTTTCCCTTTTATGCAACAAGGTTCATTGTTTCCAAATCTCACACTACCACCATCATAATGTTCCATGTGCTCAAATTTTATTTTATCACCAATCATACAATGTGAGTACCCACTATCAATAATCCATGTATCATTCTTTATAACATGATAGATAAGTGTCATTTTATCTCCATCATTAGATTCATCTTTTATAGCATATATATACCATTTCCTCATCTTCACTACTATCTGAGTCTTTAGCTATAAATCAAGATTTCTTACCTTTGTCTTTGTAGTCCTTGAAATTCTTGAAATCCTTCTTGCCATTTTCCTTTTTGTGCTTCTTTTGATCTTTGGTTTTTCTATTTGGGCACCTTATAACAATGTATCCAACTTCTTCACAAGAGAAACAGATTAGAGGAATTGTGCCTTTATACTTTCCTTTGCTTTTGGGATACCTTCTTTCAAGAAATGCTTCAATGGCTTCAAGATCACTACCAGAACTATCTTCATCTTCAATTTTATATTGTTTGCTTTTAAACCCTTTAGCCTTCTTTTTCAGTGATACTTTAGCTTCAAATGCAGACTCGAGATTTCTAGAACTAGGAATATAATTATCATAGTTATCTAGTTCAAATGTAGTCAATCTTCCAACTAGAGCATCCAAGTTTATCTTGTTATTTGGATCACATCTCCTCTTGAATAATGGATACTCTTATTGCATAGATACCATTGTTACATCTTCAATTCTTCCTCTAGAGGCTTGGATAGCACTAACACTGGCTTTGATTCTTTCAACATATTTTGCAATGTTTTCATCCTCTCTCATTTTCATCTAATCAAACTATCCTCTAAGACTTTCAGTTTTAGCTCTCCTTACATTTTCATCTCCTCCATAGATGGATTTTAGCTTGATCTACATTTCATAAGTCATTCTAGAATCTTTGACCTCATCAAATTTGGCATAGTTGAGAGATCAAGCAATATCAATCATCATGATATTATGACTCTTTTTATCTGCAATTTCTTCAATAGTCATAGATCAGTAGGAGCCTTGTATTTGGCATCTAGATACTTTAGTCTTAAATCTCTAATGGTTTTCAAGTATAGCCTCATGAGTTCTTGCCATGTTTTGAATTTATGTGTGTTTAGCTTTGGGATCTCCCTTTTGTAAGACATTTTGATCTTTAGCTTAGGTCCTTGAAACCTTTTCTGCAAGCACCAAAAGCTTTCATACCAATTGTTGGAAATATAAGAGTACTAACTGAGAGGGGAGGTTAATCAGTTATAAAAAAAAAAAATCCTAGATCCCTTAGATGTCAATACAAATCAAAACTTTGATTAAATTGTATTTTTTTGTAAATCAGTAAACACACATGCACTCGTTTTATACTAACAAATGATGTAACTTGGTAGATACTAAAATAAATCGACAATTGCTTAACATGAAAATCTTGAGATATTATCTATGATTAATCTTACTTCAACTTAGTTGCAAACACATAAAGGAAAGAGCTTTAACACCATTGACACCAAGATTTAACATGGAAATCCAATTTAAGAAAAACAACTAATTGCAACTAATTACTAATTTTCACTCTTCTGAAGTGAGCCCTGTTAGGAGCCAACGTTGTTAACAAAACACATTGTTAGGTGTGACCTTGTTAAAGGATTAATCACCCTATTAGGAGTGGCCTTGTTAGAGGTCTTTAGACAATTCAATCTCGAAATGTCAACTTGTTAGAGGATTTACAAATAGCTGTTAAGTCGACTCTATTAAGAGATTTTAGATCACTGCTAGAATGTTTAGAAAGTAACAATGAGATGACCTAATTTTTGATGTAACTAAATTGTCGATTATAGATCTCAATTTTGGCTTGTATAATTGATCCCTCCTGATTGAATGTATCTTTGCAGCTCAACAAGGATATTTTGCTTAGCCTTCTAATTCACTTCCTCTAAGCATCTTAAAATCTTCTATTATGTTTTGCACATTCAATCATCAAATTAACCTTATATTTATATCTTACACAATGTCAGGTCATCTTGAATACAACTTAGAATACTTAATATTCATCTCTTTAGTCGGCTAGAGTCAAAAAACAAATTAATTGAACTCAATATGCCAAATCAAGTAAATCCTTCGTTAGCTGACCCTGCTTGGTAGACACTAACTTAGAAATTATTTTCCTATGTTAACCATGTGAATTTGGTTAACACTACATATTTACAAAGTTCCTTTGGTAACCAAGTGAGCTTGGTTAACACGGGTTCCATCCAAAATTTCCTTACTCAACTTCTACAAACTTCTCTTTGTCACCTAAGTGAACTCGGTAGACACTGTCTTTTGAGCTTGATGAACTCTAGAATGCTTGATAGACACAAGAAATTGTCTTCAATGCCTAAGTGAGCTCAACATACACTAACTGGAAATGATATGATATGTTCTGTAACATTAAAGAAAAAACACAATTACTCAATTGTTTTCAATAGTATAGGTGTGGAAAATCAAATTAAAGAGTAGATTTGTATACCCTTTTCATCAAACTTGTGGGATCCATGAACAAAAAATTGTCAAAGTAGTGAAGGTCAAGGTCAACTTTTTCAAGCACATTTGTGCCCCAAGGTACAATTGTGCCCCACTAATTGGGTCAAGGTCAACCTACCCTAAGAAAAGAAAATATTTTTGGGCTTTGAAGATTTCGCAGTTTCGGTTTAAATTCATGAAAATTGATAGTTTTTTAGATCATTTGACAGGATTTTTAGTTGATTATTTTTCGGAGGTAAGTATATTTCAATATTAACCTTCTATATTTATATCCCATATCATAAGAATCTATATGTATGTGTAAAATGTGGTCTAGGGTCTCTTTCATCTACATTATTCTAAACCCTATTTGTCGTCCATATTTTACCCTATTCAAGTACAATTTAAAAACATAGCCTAAAAATAGGTATAATCTTATTTATACTTTAAATTTAATATTCACAACCTAAATAATACAATTTTAAACTTGTCTTTAAAAAAATCAATAAATTTACTCACAATTTAATAATAATTAAATTTTCATTGAAATAATATTTATTTTCAACTAATTGAATATATATATATATAACATATCTAAACCCCTTTTAGGGTAGAGTTATATTGGTAGCACATTGCCCAAGGTAGGTGTGGGTTGCTCTTAAGGCAACAACACATTGTTAAAGATAGTCATGTGTTCCCCTTAAGGCAGTCGCACATTGACCTTTGGACGGCCATGCAAGGGGGTATAAATCCTCCTCCTTTAATTATTATTATTTTTAATTATTCTAAAAATATATATTTTTAAACCATTTTTATATTAAATGAAATTTTAATTATATATTTATTTTTTATTGTTTACAGGCATTGACCTAGAGGTTGAACTTTTTGGAGCAAGCAATCTTTTATTTTTTTTAAAGAATAAAATGAGAAGGATTTTAAAACAAATTGTAAATTCAATCCCAATTAGATTTCCATCAAATCCTAGCCTCAAAATTCATTTTCTCCCTAAAATTTTCTTTTGTAGAAACAATTGAAAATCTATTTTTTATTCACACAAATCTGGAGAAAATAACCAGAATAACAAACAAGATTCAAGCACTGAGAAAACATGAAGCAAATAGATCTTTTCTAATGAAATATTCAATCTCAAGTTTTCAAACCCTACCTCATGTTGATGCTAACAATTTGACAGCCTATGAAATTCCTGTTGCAACAAAAACTCTTTAAGCCATCAAAATTATCTTCTTTTCCAAACCCTAGAGTTGCTCTTCGTAACTTATGTGTGCAATAATGACTCGAAAACCCTCTAATATAAAATTATAATTCCCTTTTAGAGTTTTTGTCTCCACGAGCTCTAAAGTTATAATTATTTTATTTAATTATTCCTTTCATGCATAATTACTTATTTTTAAATTAAATTTTTATTTTTTATTTTTTATCTACTCTATTATTTAGAGTAAATTCATAAAAGGTAGTTATTTATTATTTAATTAATAAAGATAACTTATGTGCATTATTTAAATGCCATTAAATTTCAAATATTTATAAATTAAATAATAATGCTACGTAATATATAAAGTTTAATATTTAATCTTTTAAATCCTTTTAATGTAATTTTCTAAATTAGGGCTTTGAAATTTAATCTTTTAATTTACTTGAATATCCATATAATTCCAATAATGAAAAATTGTCCTATTTTAACATTTTTTAATTTTTAAATTAAAAGACATTTAATAATTCAATATCAATGATCAATCCAAGATCATAAATAACTATCCTATGAGGAAAACTACAAAGTCAACCCACATGAACTACATAAAGAAATCAACCAAAAAAAAAAAAAAACCAGCTATGCACAAAAGACTCACAGGTTTTAAAAAGGGTAGACAGTATGTTACAAGTCCTCCTTGTAGGACTAGTATTTAGGCTATGGTCATTATTGGATCTCATTATTATCTTCTCATTCTCACCATTTGAATATTGTAATAGGGAACACTTATCCTGGAAATTCAAGGAAGTCGATGCTCAGTACCTGCATCCTACATAAGAGACAAGCATGTACACATGTGTAAATATATCTAAAATAAATAGGAAATGATAGAGAATGGTACATTGTGTAGATCTTGACTAGAATACGACTATGACTCCCTCCCTTAACGACATCAGACACATTAGACAGAAAGGTAAAATAAACACATGCACCATACACATGCAAGTATGGGGTAAGTAACATAGTAGATCACAAGTCAAACATCGAATACTTAGATATAACCAGGCATCATTATGATTAGAAATAATTATCATGAAAAAAATCACCTGACATCATTATGAAAGAATCACATTTATTAACTACGAATCATGAAACATTATTAACACGTAAGTAGCCATAATCATTATCAAGACATGAAATGTAAAGTCAATTAAGTAATAATCCATGATATATCTATAATCCAAGTGATGAAATAACATCATATAACTATAAATAAAATATCTATAAAACTAACCAATGCATAAAATAGACCTAAATGATTTTGGCAATCAGAACAGAAAAGAAAACTATGAGGTAGGCATTATAAAATCAATCACTCCTAATACAACAAGCCACTTAGAAAGTGTAGCTCCTAACAGACCAATCTTTTATATTGTACTAAAAATTTGTGGGTGCTATCCCAACCAAAATTTTCCCCTTCAATTAAGAGTTTTTGTGAGACTGAAAATTAGTGTTTTGTGTGTGTGCATGAATGGTTTATGGTTCATTTGTATATTTATGTTACATTTTATTTATATATTTTACTCAGTGTTGAAAGGTTAATTATGTTTCTAGTTTAAAGTTTTAGGTTTAGACATGTTAATTATTTGATTATTGATTCAACACCCCCTACCAATCTCAAGTTCCTATTATTTTCAATAATTGGTATCAAAGCATAGGTTCTCTAGAGAGAAATTTTAACACCTTGAGAGTAGAGCTAAGGAGATGGAAAGTTATAGGTATTAGAAAGAATTGGAATAAGCCTTAGATGAAGCTAATGAGATAATTAAGGAACTAAAAGGTAAGCTAAATGTATCATTTTCTAAAAGGAAGGAACTATTAGAACTATTAAGGGAAATCCTAATCAGCATTGATTAGCTATTAGAAGGGAGTGCCAATTCTAAGGAAAATGATGCAACAATAGTAGGTCTAATGGAAAGGAATAATTCACTAAATGAAGAGATCACCAAGATGAAAAGGGAAAAAAAAACTAAATCCCTAAGAATTAGTGAAGTACTTGAAAGAATGAGAGTTCTTAAAGATGCAAAATAATCCTAAAAGCTAAAAGATGAAATGTTGAAGAACTTATCAGAGATAAGTATGTAATTCTACAAAGGATATAATAGGATAATCATACGCTGAATGAAAAACTTTATGAAATGGGGAATAAGAACTTGCAATTGGTAGCTAAGAATGAAAGATTGAGATAGGAGAATGATCAAATAAAGAATGACCTAAAGATTGAGAAAGATGCAAATGAAAAACTCAAGAGGTATGAGTAGAGCATGTAGAAAATTGATGAACAATTCAAGAATCAAAGAAAATTGAGAGATACATATAGCCTAGGATATATTGGTGATATAATGCCCCACTCGAGAACTCAAAAGAAATAAATCTAATATGTCATAAAGTTCATGAAACTATTTTTTGCAAATTTTAAACAACATCAAAGTAACAATGTGGAAGCAATATACAGATACACAAAGACAATTATGATACATATTTCATTCCTAAAGGGTTCCTTTATGTTGAGTCACATTTAAGAAAGTTTTATTAATAAGTTTATGTCTTAGTTACAATGTCCATAGTCATAAAATGAATAAACACATACATAATCTCATACACACATGCATAAAACAATTGATATGATAGAGTACATTCAGATAACATCATAAACTACTCATGTCACAAGGTATGAAATAATAAATACAAGTACACCAATATACAATACAATATCTCGTAGGATCTCAAATACATAGGTACACCAAATGAATAGAAGTCTCCAAGATAAGAATAAGAATGATAATGGTAAAATTGTATTCGTGAGCACCCAACACATGTCAATCTAAGGGGGACCCAAATTGTAAGAAGACACTACCTCTCGACCATGTGATCACCTAATTGGGATCTCACTCCCATCGTGTGCAAGAGGTAATGTATGATCCACACACAGATAATTGAATCATAAAACAATCCTAGGTAAGGAATCCTAGTAGCTAAATCTACCTCAAGGGTAACACAAACTACTGATAAAGAAAAGAAAACTAAAGTCAAAAAGACACTCATCCAAACCAACATCACATACCAAAATCAACAATGGATACCAAGTAAAAATCAACTATCAAAATAAAAAAGATACAACCACCTCCAAATCAATGTCAAGTGTCACAAGCACAATAACCAATAGATAACAACTATTGTTAATAAAAGTAAACCATCAAACACCACTAATGAAAAACTAACATTCATTAATAAAAGTTAACTATCAACAATAAATGAAACCCAATCAATAAGTAATAACTCACAATAAATACACCATCAAAAGTAATATCCAACAAGTACATCACCAAAGGAAAATACAAAAAAAAATATGAAGGAGACTTAGACTACATACTATGGAGTGTCATCACATGAGCCAACTTTAAGGTTACCTTGATAGTCTCTCAAGACCCTAACCCCCTAGTGATTCTATGTGGAACTAGAATACCCTCTTGTGAAGATGAGGAAACTAGTCATACCTCTAAAAGTATCATCCCATCCTCATCCATAGCCTATACAAGAACTCAAGACATGGATGAGGAAAAATCTATAATTTATCTTTTTAGTTTATCTCAAAGCATGGGGGAGGAAAGTATTTTAATTACTATGTTATCACTTGTTACACAACTTACAATGAGCTAGCCTGGCACCCACTTTTGGCCTTGACCACCATTGCAAGCCACTCCTATAGACATGCACCTAGACTACCTTCCCAAAACTTGCAAACTACAATTGTGTCCCATACCAAAAAAGTAATATTAATCGAATTTGGTTCCTTAATAGGCAACCCAAAAATAAAATTGGCTCTCAAAACCCAAGTTCTCATAAATGCTCAACAAAAGAAATCTTAATTTAAATCATAAATTACATCATGACATCCAGTCAAATAATCATAAAATAAATCTCAAAAATGCCTCTGGTGCACATCCTAACTTAGCCAACTAACAAACCACAAAGAAAACCATCACGAAAATAAACATCACAAGACTATAAATAGAATATAAGAAAACACATTGTTTTCAATCATGTGATTTAATTCCATCATTTTATCTTGTTAAGTTTGGTTTAGAAGGATGTGTTTAAAAATAAAGTAAGAATATATCTATTAATATAAATTGTTATGCTAATATATTTATTTAAATCAATAAGTATTTGAATGCCAAATCTCTTTGTGCATATAAAATACCATGCAATATTATCATGTTATTAATTTAAATATTATTAAATCATAAATCATGAATGATTTAATTAAAAACATAAATGTATATTATTAGATTAAATATTCATATTAAATTTATTTCTAAAATATTAATTTGACTTCTATTTAAGTCTAATATTAATATTTACTTTTCCTTTAATTCATGATGCAACTAGAGACAACTCAAACTTGAAATTATGAGTTTAATTAAGTTATCTACAATTTATCTCATAATATTAATTATTCATAACTAGATGAATATATAGTGAACTCCACTATAACTTTTCTTAAAATGTAACTAAATCATAATTATATATTTATTAATTTGTAACTCCACTTGCATTAATAAATATATAATAAGTTATACCCCACTAAGAGTTTTAAAAGTAATTGATATTAAAAACCAACTAAAATTAAAAATATACATATTATTTATTTATTTTAAAAATTAAATGAATAAATATTATTTATTTTCTTACATTGTAATTGAGACATAAACTTATTAATTAAACTTTCTTAAATGTGACTCAGCGTGAATAAACCCTTTAGGAATGAAATATTTATTGTAATTGTATTTTTGTAAATGTTGTGTATATGTATATTTCTTCCACACTATTACTTTGATGTTGTTTGAACTTTGAAAAAAAAAGTTTTGTAACTTTGTAACATATTGGATTTACTTCTTTTGGGTTCTGGAGTGGGGTGTTACATGTGACAATAAATTGGAAAAAGGGTGAATCATCCAAACCTGGTGCTAAGACACAATCATAAATTTCTAAGGATAATACAAGCACACAAGATAAGAAGCCTACTAAAGCCACTTTTTATAACTATGGAAAGCCTAGACACACATGAATTGTATGTAGAAGTAGACTGGTCAATGTTCTAAGAACCACACACTTTAATAACCATTGTTACAATTTCAATAAATATAGTCATCAAGCTTATGAGTGTAGATTTATACCAAGTAACAAATCATCTAGAGGAAGTTTGTTTGGCTACTATTACAAGGGAAATTATTATGGACATAAAGAATAACATTATAGATCAAGGATATGATCAACAAGGATGCATAACAACTCAATGAATACTTTAAGAAGAGAAGGTACCATTCATCTTATGTGTACTATCTTTGGAAATTATAGAAAGATGGAAATAAGTTGTAGAATAAGAAATCCTAGAGATAATGTTGTACCCTAGAGATCAATGGGTATGTCTTGTTTCATATTTCATAAGGTTGGACATCTTGTAAAATATTGTAGGCATCAATCACCTAGAAATGAAGATAGGAAAGGAAGAAGAATTATGGATCATGAATAGGTTAGGAATGACATGAAGAAGTTGTGGGTGAAGAAAGATGAAAGAAATACATTGGCAGGTAACCTTGTTGACCTTACGGTCAAGCTTTTTATTAGTGACTCACACTTAGTCAAAATGGTTAGTAGCTATTGAGCTTATCCTGCTAATTATAGTGATAATCAAGTAATTTAAGATTTATCAAGTTCTATAGTTGCTACCAAGTTCTAGAATTAGAATATAGTTCACACCGAGCAGTATCTACGAAGTTGTTAAATATCAATACAAACTGAGCTTCATAGTGTTTACCAAGTTGAATAGTGCAAGTTGTGCTCTCCAGTGTTTAATGAGTTCACAACATCAGTGATGTGAGTCAAGTATTGACCAACCTAGGAAGCGTCAACCAAGTGATTTAGTTTATAAATTGAGTTTTGTAGTATTCATTGACTCATCAGTGTTGATCAATTTGAGACTACTTGGAAGTGATTAGTATGAACCGAGCTTCTATTTCTTTAGTGAAACTTGTATTGTAGCTAACTTTTATGTATTGTATTTTGGATTGATATATATGTAATGTATTGTATCACATCCAAATATGAGAGTAAAATATATGAGACACACCAAGAGCAAGAGTGCAAAGTAAGAAGGTTACAAGTAGTATAAGGAGTAGTAAAGATTTATCTATCATAGCAAGGTGATCATTACATTCCAAAGGAATCTCAACTAGCAAATTAAAGTTGTAGATTAGAGATCAGACACTGGTTCATCCTAACAAGTGGAATAGGTAAATCCTTTCCTAAGGTAGACTTAACAGTCTTTTGCAAATCTCTATACTGAGTGTATACTTCATTGTATGTTTTGTAAATCCTTTAGCAAGGTGGAACTAGCAATCCTTATTGCTCCTAATAGAGCAAATCATCAAAAGTGATCAATTGTAAGCCTTAACTAGCCAACTTTATACTGCACTACTAAAGCTTTTGGGTATCATCGCCACCCCAATTTTACTTTCTATTTGGAAGGTTTATGGGTCACCATATCTTGTGTCAAAGAGTTATAAATATTTTAATGCTTTTAGTTATTCATGTATGCAATTAGATCAGTATACATATAAAGGATTAATTGGTAAAATAAGATTAAGTTTTATTGGTTCCTGAATCAACCCTCCCCTATCAGTAACCTAGCCTATACTATATTTCCAACAATTGGTATCAAAGAATTGTGATTCTCGAAGAAGAAGTTTAACAACTTGAGAAAAGATTAGAAGTAGTAGAGGTATTCAAGCTAGATAAGGCTATTGATAATGATAAGCTAGATTTAGAATTAGCTATTGGGCAACTTAAGAAAGCAAAAGAACAATCTCTCAATCCTTGAAAAGAAGAAAAGATCTTGTAGTACAAATAAATGACAAACTCTACACTAAAGAAAGAATTGAAGATATTTATCCAGAAAGAAATTTAGATGAAGAAAATAAAGAAATTAGAGACCTATTAGAAAAGAATTGTAATCTTCAATAAGAAATTTGAAAACTGAAAAGAGAACAAGAAATTCAGTTAGTAAGATTGTGTGAAGTCTTGGAAGAAAAAGACAAAGCCAAAGAAGAGATAGAAGGAAAGAACAATGAAATTTAGCATCTATCCCCTCAATAGGAAAACTTCATTGATCAGCTTACTAATGCAAATGAAGAAATCATGAATCTTAGATCAGAAAAAGAATGATTTCAAAGTGATCTAAACAATAAAAAGAAAACCAATTAGAGGATGATGAAATCTCAAGCAAACATGAATCAGTTGAATGAGAAAAATGAATACAAACAAAAGGGCAAAGTAGGAATAGGATACATAGAAGAAGGTGAATCATCCAAGCAAGGAGCTCAAAAGAATTAATAGCCTACTTGTAATCATTGTGGTAAGTTAGGTCATACATCAAACAAATGTTGGAATAATGATAAAGCAAAATTCAATGGAAAGTGTTACAATTGTAATAAGCATGGTCATAGCGCTAATAAGTGCAAAGAGAAACCTAAATTTGAAGGCAAATGTCACTAATGCAAGAAGCATGGGGACAAATCTTCTAAATACAAAACCAAGATATTGAACCTAGTAGAACAGATTGTGAAAGCTATATTGGTTCGGACTACAACACATGGTGTAGATGCCACTACTATCGAGAATTTGGGCACATTGGAGAAAATTGTGTGAAACATCACATGAGGACAAGAAACACCACTAGAAGATGTTTTATTTGTACAAAAACTTGGACATCTTGCCAAGAATTGTATGAACACTGGAAGGATAGAAGATGAAAAGAAAGCCAAAGCTAACAACATCAGAAAGTAGATGAGGTGGCAATGGATTTTGAAATCCTCTAAGAATTCAAGTCTGATCCATGAAGCACATGTCACTCAAGAATTGGGCGACTCAAGCATTTCTACTTGATCTCACACAGGGATGGCATAAACTAAGACTCTAAAGAAAACATCCTACATCAGTTCCAGCCTACTAAAAGGAAAGATCCATATCAACATTCAAGATGTAAAGGGATCATTGAGTGTCTAAGGAAAATCTAGACCTTATTGAGCTAGAACAGGTTGCAAGACATTGCCAAGCAAAGTTGGGATACACTAAAACATTATGTGGACACCGAGTTATGAATGACTCTACCGAGCACTAAGGTTAAAGTAAGTGGAAGATAGTCTATTATTGAGCAAGTGATCATACCAAGCATTTATGGTGATTTAAAATGAAAATTTTTTAAAAGGAAAGGAATCAAATTCATTTATCACCATGAATTTTTTGAAGAGCTATTTTTTAAGAGCAATTTAAGTGCTTCCAAGTGATCTATGTGTTTGTTGTTGAAATATTTTCATGTTTTCGTAAACCCTAGCAAGAATGGCATCCTCTAGTAGCAAAATCAAGAAAGGATCTGAGATGTTGGTCTAAGGAGTTGATTGGAAGGCACCAGACTTCAAATTGAGTTTGGAAATTGCAAAATGCTTGATCCAACTAGTGCTTAGTTGCAGATTCCACTAAAGGTATTGCTTGTTAATGATATTCATTCACATTTTTTTATGTTTGATTCAAGATATTGGAACCCTATAGATGGATAAAACTGTCAAAAATTTATGTGTGAATGATGCTTTAAAATTTGAGCATCAACATTTGGAGACCAAGGGTTTAACACACATTCTAAAAATGCCCCAAGACTTTCAAATAAAATGGATAAGCTTCATCCTTAGCCATGTACACAACATGCAGCTATGGTTGGAGTAGCCTATTCAAATAATAAAGAAAATGATTCATCAAATCACAGGGCTCCCAATGTTGATCAAGGAAAAATCTACCAAAACCCTAAGTCAGGTAAAACTGGAAAGAAAAACTCTTTCCAAGTGAGACATGAAGATCAATAGTGTGACTGACATGGAGCTAAAATTTGGAATTCATGTAATAGCTCATAAAATATATAGCTCTAGTTGTCTCAATAGTGTGTCATGAGAGGCAATTGATCTGGCTCTTAAGGTAGTGAAGAACAACATGTCCTTCAACCTTTCAGAGCTAATGTTGATTCAATTCAACAAGAACATGGAGAGCATTAGGAATTCAAAGAATAACCTATGTAAGTTTGGTTCACTCTTGACTTGTCTATTCTTCTTGGTGCAAAAGTTTTTCCCCTCAAAAGGTTTAGTCATATGGAGAAAGGATGTACTAGTACTATATCATATTAATGAATATATAGCAAAGATGGGTGATAACTTTGTCTGTATCATGGACAATTACTTTGATTCATTCAAGGAAAAGATGAATAATAGATACAAAATTCCTAAGAAACTTGTAGAATATTGCAAGGATGATGTTTGTTTCATGGTAGACTATGACAAAGTATACATTTAAGTAGTCAAACCTAGAGTAGTGTGTATTAAGCCTCTAAGCTATGAGGTTAGCATTGATGCACTAAGGATATCATTGAGGCACTATTTAACGAACCTATGGATCCCAAGGCCACATATTTTGGTACTTATGATGAAGCAAAGCAAGAATAGTACTTGAAATTAAGCTTCTTTAAGTACTCAGCAAAGGAAAGAAGAGGATAGCAAAATTGAGGCAAGCAAGTTCTACTCTCTTATTAATAGAAGGAAAAGGAGATGATGTTGAAGAAGATGATGTAAAAGATGAGGTAGAAGAAACAAAATTTGAAGAAGAAGATCCAATCAAGAAAAAGGGTAAGGTTATTATAACCAAACCTACAAAGTCATCTACTACTGTATTCACAAGAAGAACATCCAGATCTAGAAAGAAATTGAAATTAGGTGAAGAAGATGTAGAGGATATTATTTTCAAGAGACCTTCACCTACATTTCAAGAAAAATTAAAAAGAGATTGATGTGGGAGCTAGTATGGAAAACTTCAAATCTCTCGAATATGAGACCAAGAATGTAGATGAGAAGAAGAAAGTTGAAGACATGATAATATCAAAACTAGGTAAATTGAAATACTCACCTGATCAACTTGTATAGCAAATTCCCAATGAGCTCATGGAAAGAATCAAGCCCAGATGGGAAAATACTAGGGAAACTACAAAAGATATATTTGAACAAACTCTAAGGCAACTTATATCAAGTCTTAGTGATAAAGAGGTGAAAGAATCCTTGAAGAAAAATGAAGAAAAACTCATTCTAAAATTCTAAAATTGCATAATATCAGTTATTGACATTGAACATGTGATGAAGATAGCTACAACTACATGGCAGAATATCTACAAACTTCACCAAAAGAGTGATTTTGTTGTTCATGTTAGTGACATTGATAATGAAGATGACAAGAATGAAGATGACAATGATAATAAAGAAGATATAGAAGTAGATGATATAAATCAAGATGATGAGGAACAAGAATAGGAAGCTACTGAGGAGAACTAGAGAAAATCACAATAGCAGTTATGGCCTCATTTCCTCACTCTCTGAGAAAAGCTTTAATGCCATCAAGCTCAAAGAAATCTTTTTCCAAGTTGGTTATGGCAACCACTACAAAACCATGCACCCAACCAATCTTTATACTTGTTCATCTGAGTACTATATTAACTGAAGTGATCAACACTTCATCTACCAAGTATAAATTGCTTCTTCCATCATCAGGTTCAACAGTATGGTAACTAGGTATTTCTACTGTTAGTGTAATATATACTTTTGTTACTAGTCTTTCTATTTCTACTATTGTTATTATTCCTTGTATGCAAATAGTTAGTACAAATAAAGTTGAGAGCAAGCCTTAACCAAGTACAAAAGTTTGAACCAAAGATAAAGGAAAAAAAGAAGACATTGATCTAGATGAACATCATAGGAGAACTATTGTAGAAGAAAGCTAAGCAACAAAAGCTTAGAGAAGAGAAAAGTAGAGAAAATCAAGTGCTAGAAGATGTAAAGAACATACTTGTAGATGCACTAACTACCAAGGTTGATAGTACTCAACCTATTTTGGTTCAGTTAGCAGAAGTTATTCAAAAATTCAATGAAGATTTGAATGGACAAGAAAAGTTGTTATAAAGAGTATAGAGGAAATTTGAAATGAAGTATTGGAACATGTAGCTCAAAAAATTACTATACATCAAGTAGAATTGTCTACTATTCTCAGCTCATTGGAAACCTCTGCAAATAATGTAACTTCACTATTCAACAAGTTATGTGATACATCTATCTTCACTCAGGAAATAAAAGACAAACTATCTAAGATAGATGAAGACTTGAAGGGAAGTGCACACCGGTTGTCACTTAACCCAAGCCACAATTTTTCTAACTACTCAAAGATTACATTTTTAACTAATATGCAAGTAGAATATATAAGAGAAGAAGCCAGGATAAGGGACATACTTGAGGACATCCAAGGCATGATTCTCCTAAACATAGATGCATTTTAGAAACACGTTGCACATTCCAAAACTCTCATCCATGATAATAACTTCTTCATAGCTGATCACATGATGGAATTATTAGTAGAAGTACAGATTGTATTGCATGCAAGCAAGTCATTATAGGAAAATTGGGACAAGACAATAGAATTAATTTTGAAGGTACATTTTCACTTCTTGTCACATTTTGGGATTACCATATAGCATACACCTTTGGCATTTATGTCAAAAAGGGGGAGAGGATGTAATATAAGATGTGACATATGAACAAGAAGAAAATGTGATATAAAAGGGGAGAAGATAAACATATGAGATATATAGTAAGTAAAGTATGATATATGATATATGTATGGTCGAGCAACATAATACTCATGTACAATTAATTAGAAAACATCTCTAACAAAAGCAATTTTGAAAAATCTCAAAAATAGAGTATGTTACCGAGTTAAAGACATAGGATAGAAACTAAAGATTTTTTTGAACTAGAAATTTTGAGAATTTAGTTTTTTATTGTTAAAGTGTTTTTGTCACTAATGCCAAAGGGGGAGATTGTTGACATTATGGTCAAGTTTGTTTATTAGTGACTCACACTTAGTCAAAATAATTAGTAGCTATCGAGCTTATCTTGCAAATTATAGTGATAACTCAGTAATTCAGGTTCTACCAAGTTCTACAGTTGCTACCAAGTTTGAGAATCAATATTCAGCTTGCACTGAGTAGTATATACCAAGTTTTTTATTATCAGTGCAAACTAAGCTTCATAGTGTTTACCAAGTTGAACAATGCAAGCTGTGGTCTCTAGTGCTTACTAAGTTTGAAGCATCATTGATGCAAATCAACTGTTGACTGAGCTAGGAAGCGTCAACCAAGTGATTCAATTTATATGTCAAGTTTCAAAAGATTCACCAAGTCATCAGTATAGACTAAGTTTAGACTACTTGGAAGTGATTAGTATGAACCAAGCTTCTACATCTACCAAGAGCATGATGATGTCAAGTGTTCACTATGGTTACCGAGTATCAGAACCTCACCAAGTTTTTCTTCAAAACCTGAGTATCAATAATTGAGCCGAATTTGCATATTTTGGTGAAACTTGTATTGTAGTTGACTTTGATGTATTGTATTGTGGATTGATATATATGTAATGTATTGTATCACATACAAATATGAGAATAAAATATACAAGACACACCAAGAGTAGAAGTGCAAAGTAAGAATGTTACAAGTAGTATAAGGAGCAACAAAGATTTATATATTATAGCAAGGTGATCATTACACTCCAAAGAAATCTCAACCAACAAATTAAAGTTGCAGATCAGAGATCAGCCATTGGTTCATCATAATAGGTGGAATAGTTAAATCCTTTCACAAGGTAGACTTAACACTCTTTTTCAAATCTCTTTACTGAGTGTATACTTCATTATATGTTTTGTAAATCCTTTAGAAAGGTGGACCTAGTAGTCCTTATTGCTCCTAACAAGGCAAATCATCAGAAGTGATCAATTGTAAGCCTTAACTGGCCAACTTTATGCTGCACTACTAAAACTTGTGGGTATCATCCCCACCCCAACTTTACTTTCTATTTGGAAGCTTTTTGGGTCACCATATCTTATGTCAAAGTGTTATGAATGTTTTAATGCTTTTAGTTATTCATGCATGCAATAAAGGATTAATTGGTAAAATAAGATTAAGTTTTATTGGTTCCTAATTCACCCCTCCCCTCTCAATAACCTAGCCTATCCTATATTTTCAACAATAGGTATCAGAGCATTGTGGTTCTCAAAGAAGAATTTTAATAGCTTGAGTAAAGATCAGAAAAAATGGAGGTATTTAGGCTAGATAAGGCTATTGACAATGATAAGCTAGATTTAGAATTGCCTATTGGGAAACTCAAGAAAGAAAAAGAGAAACTCTCTCAATCCTTGAAAAGAAGAAAAGATCTTGTAGTACAAATAAATGACAAACTCTACATTGAAGAAAGAATTGAAGATATCTATCAATAAAAGAGTACACTATTGGTAAGAAGAATACTATGTGTGAGAAGTATGTTATTAATAAAAGAACGTTATCGGTAAAGGATGTCATATCTATAGACTACATTTAATTTCTTTTACCTATCCATTGGAAAAGAAATTGGTAAAAAAATTGAAGGAAGACCTATTCATTTTTACACTTTTAGGTGACCTTGCCTTCTTCTTTAGTATTTTCTTCTTTGGTGTGTTGTTTCTTGGAAATGCTAGCTAAAGTGATTGTGATAAAATATCTAGACTTAATCTCTATGGTATTTGTGCTCCACTACCATCAATACTCACTAAAGTTGACTCCTTCTAAGTTGTAATAATCCATTGTTTAGGTGTAGCAATTATCTAAGCTTCAGATTGACTAGAATATCCTATACTCAGCCCTTTCTCTACCTCTATTTTTCTCTTATGTGTCTCACCCTACTCCTTAGTCACTACATCACTTGGTGTCCCTGTCTCCTTTATTCCCTTGACAAGAGGTCCTGAGACTAATGCTTCTTCTTCACCTGTAGTAGGTTTCTCTACTTGAACATTATGAACATCAATCTAACCCTCTATGGATTGAGCTGCCTTATTAGGCTTTTCATCTCTCTTCTCTTAAACTACCAATCCCCTCTATTCCTCAACATCTATGAATAATGTTTTTTGTTTCATTTCTTGTAATTGTACATTAAAGTCAATAGTAACAATAGGTAAAGCTAGATGAGGAAAGTAAAAAAGTAGAGGGAGCTGGAATCTCTGGTTGGGAACATCCCAACTAAACTTCAAGATTATGAAGCTTCCCTTAAAAAATTGATTAAGGATGGTGAGATGGGTATACAAGGTGTTATCATGTCCATCCTAGCTGCTACTACTTCTATTGGAAAAGTTTCTCTGGATGAAGCTATCTTGATTAGTCATGAACCACTATTGGCTAGTGGTCCAAGTAGAAGAACCAAACAAAGCACTAAGAAAGTAGACCTCCAACTTCCTACCAAGAATATTCAAGACTCTCAAAGAGGTTGTTGTTTTAGGCACTTCTATTATTGGTGCTATTAAAGATCTAATCTAAGTTTTTATCTAGGTTTTTTCTAGAATTTTGGTCCCTATTGTTTTATTGATTTATGTTGGTTGTTGGTCCCTATAAAAATAGCTTGACTTGGTTGTTGGTCCCTATAAAACCAACCTTTGAATTCTATTATGATATTCTGAGTTGTTGGTCCCTATAAAACTAGCCTTTTACTATGATATTCTGGGTTGTTGGTCCCTTTAAAACCAGCTTTTGACTTTGGTTCTTTTTTGTTTGGGGTTTTGGGTCCCCTCCAAACCTACTTTTACCTAATCAAAACAATATGTGTTTCAGTTATTGATACAATTACCTCTTGATCTATTCCTTGCACTCCAATCTTTAGATATTTCATGATCTAGACAATTATTGGATTGGATGTATCAATGAGAGTGTCTTTGATGGATTTAGGATATTTCTCCCCTTTCTCTCTCTAGATAGAGACTATCTTTTCTAGCTCAATTGACACTAGAGTCACATTGGGAAAATTATTGTTAGGGGTTTCATCCTCAATGATGATTGTCTCTATCTATTTTTCCTTTCCTGTAGCCAATTTCTCTAGTGTCTCTACTAATTTTTCTTGCATCATTACATAGATGTTCTGTATTACCCAATTCTATTTGTTCATCTTCATTTTCCTCTTCTACAAGGGTTGGCATTAGCCCAAATGCTTTCTTCCATACAAGTTTTCTCTCTTATACTACTTCCTCAATTTTTTTTGTCAAAATTTTCTAAGTTCTATTCTTAGGTACAAATTTATTTGCAAAATCGCTTAAGGCTATAAACATATTAGTCTTTCCTAAATTTGGCATTTTCTAGGCTAAGGTTATTTCTCTTTCTATACTCAATGTCCATTTCCACTTAGCATCCATTTTATTATACAATTCCTTAGGTAATTCTTTTCCTAACTCAATGGGAGTATATTTCAAATTAACCATCACACCCAAAACTACATGTTCAACTTTTCATTTATCTCCTATATCTAAAGAATCATACTTTACATGTTTGAATCCTATTGGGCCTATTGAACTTCTAATATTTTCACATACCTTTTCAATTTCCTAAGGAACTTTCCTTGACACTATCTAGAATTTACTCAGATCATCTAATTATGTCATGTCTCCTTCATCATACTCTTCTTCATCATGTTCCACAATGAGGCTCCTCCTCAACCTCTTCTTCTGACCTTCCTCAGTTTCCTTAGCCTCTAATTTCCTCTTGTTGGGAGACTTTCCCTTTGTTGGCCCAATAATCTTCAATGTACCTTTCTTTGGATCAACATCTGTAGGGGTATCTACCTTTGATCCTTTCCTAGTTACTCTTCTTTGAGGTGTATAATTGGGTGGTGTAACCACTTTCTTCATACTCCTCTTAACCTTAGGATCAACAATCACAATCTTCTTTCCTTTTGGTGCATAAGGCTCAGAAACCACAAGTTCTTTCCCTTCAGATTCATCGTCTTTATCATCATCATTACTTTCCTAATATTCTCCTTTACCTAAAGTGATTTTCAAGGGTGTCACTCCAAGTTTTCCTTCTAGGTCTTAATCATTCTCTTTCTTTTCTTGTCCACCTTAGGTATCTTTGTTTGAATTAACATCTTTATCTTTTCATTTTTGTAACTTCCAAATGGCTTGACATTCTTGCCAATATCTTCTAATAGTAATGTCATCACTATTGCAGACACTTCACAATGCATTGGCCTCAACTATGGAACCCTTGGTATAATATCTTGAGCATAGGTGTAGTCAGTATCTACCATGAAGCATATGTGATCATAATATTTATCAATAATTAGCTCAAGGAGTCTCATCCTATTCTTTGTTTTTCTTTTAAAGTCATCAAAATATCCATTAAAAATTATCTCAAAATTTTTACCTAATTTCATAGTGTAACCATTAATTTGCTTAGTTACTGGCCTATTCTTTTCCCATACTATATCTGCAATGGTAGGAAATGAATTTTTTACATAAAAGAATATGCATAGTATAAGTGAGCCAAACTTACATGATGTATTCTTTGCATTTTTGATGGCTCCTATATCATTTTTTAGCTTAATCAATTGCCACTTGACCAAGTCATAGATATGGTCCTTCTTGACTATCTTGTATCCCAAGCCTATTGCTATACAAGGCACATTATTCAGTCAGCTTGCTTGATAGAATTTATGAGCAATCACTCAGACTAAAAACTGAATGACCAGATCATCAATTTTATTGATGGACATTCCTCAGTGATTCCACTTTTCCTTAGTAAGATATTCAATCACATTCCTAGCCTAACAACAAACTATCTTCACTTGGTTAAAGGTAGGGTAACTAGTAACTTGATCAATGATTGATTTATTGATCTTTATTGGCCCAATTTTAAGCCACAACTTCAATTTGTGTATCCTACACAAAATGATCTTAATCCACTCAACCTTGAAAACCTTAGGAAAATCTAAGGCACAAGTAAGCCCTTTCTTGGTAACTACTTTATTTGCTTACTTTAGCACTCCATTCTTGCATAGCTTGTCGTATGTATTTCTCACCTCAAAATCTCCAATTTCTCCAATCTTACACATTTAGTATGATCACACATCATGCACCATAATGAGTCATGGAGGGATAGATGAAAATACTCTGGATGCATCTCCAATCATCGTGATCTTTGCATAAGCCTTAAATTTTGATGAGGGGCATGCATCATTTCACCCAATTTGGGTATTACTATCCTTTACCTCCTTCTTTCTACTTCTAGATGTAGAAGATGTCATTAAGAACTAGGGTTTCTAAAATTTAAATAATTTCACAAAGTAACCAAACTTAGTTCAAATAAACCTTACAAACTTACTCATTTTTATCAATGACACACACTAGATCTCTACAAACTATACACAAATCACTCTAGAATCATCTTTATAAACTCTCAAATCATTGGATAACTAAGAAAATGATCTCAAAATTGACTATATACCTTCAAATAGTCAAGATACTATTTCATTTAATGTTTCATACATATGTTAGGTATATTCAAAATGTATGACAATTGTCTGGCACACATAAGATAACTCAACATTCATACTTCCATTCACTGGCTCAGTCAACACACCAACTTGGTCACAACTATGTTCCAATTCTCAATCATAGCTTAGTTAAACATATCATCTTAGTCAATATAGGAGCTTGGTCAACATTGTGACTCAGTCACTATTGATATCAATATTGGTGCTTGACATCAACTATGCTCCAACTTGGTATATGTTTTCTTTACTTAGTTCACACTTCAAAATTATCCTAATGCATCTCATCTTATGTGGATATGGACTTAACTAAATCACATGTTAGGAACTGATGTATGATAAATCATTTGAGATAAATTTTCTCACATACCTTATTTTATTTTGAGATATTGTGACCACCTAATCCATTAGATTGGGTGATCTCAGCTTCACTAGTTCCACTGTTGTTGCCTTCATCCTTCTTTCTCCATGTTTTATTCATCTCATTTCTTGTTTGTTCCATATAAATACTAACTTTTCCTTTGTTCTATTCATTTCTTAGTGTTGGTGCTCATATCCTACAATTTCTAGTCAGATGTCTAATCTTATGATAACTATAACAAACTATACTACCATTCATCCAACTCTTGGATTTGCCTCTAAAATGTGTTTTGATACAATTTTTTTCAATATGACCATATTCACCACATAAATGAAAATTATACCATGTATTGCAATCCCAATTGTATGAGTTACCTTGCTTGGGTGTATTTCCTTGCTTCTTGGTTGTCCACATAAGTTTTTTATTTGATTTACATTCTTGAGCTCTATGTCCATACTTTTGACAAATGTAGCAATATCCTTCAAATCTAGGTGCAACTGTTGTATTGTTGACTTTGGATTTACTTTCATGAGCTTGATGTCCTTGTTTCTTACAATTAAAATAGTATCCATTGAATTTGGGCATAGGATTTTTCTTACCACTTTTACTTCTACAAATATTTGTTGTATGTCCTAGTTTTCCACAATAATAACATGTAAGCTTGTTGTTTTTTGTCTTTGTATTTCTTTGTTCTCCACTCTTTGATGATTCTCCTTCCTTGGTTGATGATAGGTGCTTGACATAGCTTAGTCCAGATGTGTCATGAGGTTTTATATGTGATCTTGTCATCTCTTCATAGTATCTCGCAGCTTCTTTAGGTTTTTCAACCTTTGAATGAAATCTTTTTCAGGTCTTAGCTCATTCTTCAAATTCTTATTCTCAAATTTTAGATTTGCAATCTCCACATCTTTCATATTAAGCTCTTGATTTGCAATTAGTGATTGAATGAGCATATCAAATTTCTTGTGTATAAGTTTCTACACATCAGATATCCTTTCATCAAGTCTTCTAGCCATTTGCCTCATATGTTCATCTATCATTATCTTATCATCCCCATCTTTCTTTTTCTATTTAGTCACCTCAATAGTCTTACTAATTAGATTTCATGCTCTCTCTTCAGTCCTCTTATCTCATCATTCAATGTATTGTTCCTTTCCAATAGATCTTCTATTATTGCATCACTTTCACTAGATTTTCTACCATCAAGTAGTCCTTCAGTGTCTTCTTCTTGATAATGAGTGTCATTCTGGTAGATTTCCAACTCTTTCCTTCTCTTTAAGGATTTCTTCAATTCCTCTCTTGCTACTTCAAGTTTCTACAGTGCAAGTTGTATATCAAGCCTCTAATTTTTTATGATCTTTCCCAATTTATATGCCTCCATCTCCAAGATCCTAACTCTCAAGTTGTTAGACTAATGCTAAGAGAAAAAAGCTCTTAAAATTTTTTTTTGAAGTCTATTGGGAAAGTTAGACATTGAGAGTGGGGGTGAGTCAAGATCTATAAAAAAATTTAACCTTTAAAACAATTATCAAACTAATATATTTCACCACTAACCCTTATCTCAACAAATACATTAACCGCATAAACATATACTACAGTTGTGTATTAGATCTAATGTTATTTACATCCATAAACATGAAAGTAAATGATCAACACATAACAAAAAGATTTGGTAACCCAAAAATCCTCCAAGGTAAAGGTAAAACTAGAGTGGGGATGACAACCACAAATCTTCACTACTGCAATAACAAAGTTTGCTTATTAGTGCTACAATTTTGATCACTTCTGATGATCTTCCATGTGAGGGATCTTCCCTACTGAGAGATATAAGACTTATTCAATCTACCTTGATTAAAGAATTTAAAACTTACAACAAAGTAAGCACTTTGTTAGGATATTTACATAAGCCTATTAGGACCACTTTGTTAAGAGATTTACCCCCATTCACTTTGCTAGAATGTATCAATACTTGATTTTTTTTTTTCACTTAATATGTTAATTATGAATCTCTTCTTTCCAATATCTAATCCTCTCTGATCTGATACAAATTTTCTCTACACTTCACTACTGTGCTTGGTTGCTCTAGCTAACTCTCTTTCATAACTTCTCTTCAAGCATCCAAACACACACACATACACCATAATGATAAGAAAATGGGATCTGGATCCTTATTTTATAACCAACTGGGGAAGGTTCTCAATCAAGATCAATGACCTAGATTTCTCCCTTTTGTTACTTAAACCTTCTATTTTTCTAATTGGTTGATTACCTTTCATAGTGATTGATTTCCTTTAACAAAATGTGAAATCATCTCCTTAAATTACTCCTTGATCATTAACACATGCTTTAAGTCAGTAAAAAATGGTTGACCTTAGTGTTTGTGCAATTCCAAAGAAATATATCTATACTAGCTTTCTCGGCACATGAACACTCTAATGCTTGGTCACAACTAACCTTTATATTGTCCCTCGGCTTTTGTATGCTCGTTACTTACTATATGACTCAACATTAACTTACTTTGTATAGCTTGTGCATACAGGATTTTGTCTCACTTGGCATGTATATGCTCCTATCTTGCTCAACATATATAGGAGTACTTGACGACCATAGACTTGCTCAGGAATAACAATTTCTTGACTCAGACTAAAAGATGAATAAGTATGGCATACATAGCTCACGCTTCATAAGATGTCTCGGTCGCAGTGATGACCAACCAATTCTACCATAGGAATAACTAAGTATTTCACACTAATAGACAAAAACTTTAGGTATCAACAATTTTTATATTAATAAAAAGATATCATTAAAAAGAGTAAGAGTTATTGAAATGTCACTTTACTTAAATAGTTTTATTTCTTTAGTGATTGGACAAAAAATGGTATAAAACATGCATTTACTAAACATTTTGAATTGGAGAAGTTTGAGCATTTATATAACTTATATAGAATGAATCTAGCGTGATTATATCCATGACCAAAATTAATTTTTAGTTAGAAATACTCAAATTCGATCGTTCTAATAAGTCAAACTTAGCCTACTATTAACATAAGAAAAAGACACATGCATATATTAGATCAAGATAGAGAATGGGATTAAAAAACTCTTTGAGTGTAATGAAAGGCAAGATTAGCAAGTGGGAGAAGGGAAGATGTGAAAGATTGAGTGTAGAAGATCAAGAAAATATTAGAAAAAAAATAGTTTATTCAAATTTAGATTTGATTTTTCTTTGTTTCTATTTATTTTAATATTTATTTATAAATGTGATATATTGTATATGATAGAGTTGTTCAAATTATTAAGTTTTACTATTTAGTTCAATCATATTTATTTTTATCAATAGATACATATATAGAAGACAAAAGGAAAAGGAAGATATTAGATAACATGGTTTAAAAAATTATGTACTAAAAAATATTCAAATTTTTAAAATGTTTAAATTTTATTTTATTTATTTTTTAAATATTTAATTATTAAAATCATATCTTATAAATGATAGTTATTAATATCATGAATCTAATCATGTAGTATAAAATCATATACAATTTTTTTTTAATGAATCAACAACAAAATAAGGATATTGTCCTTTACTAAACTATAGTTTAAAGGCATAACAAAATTATTTAATTTAGTACACTACAACAAAACACTATAAAAGAGAACTAGGGGAACCCTAAGAAGACGAAACAAAAAGGCTTTGAACATGAGCCAATTGGAAGTTGAGGTCATTGAAACTCTTAAGAACCTAGCCTAGTTGTCGCTTCTCCTCTCTATTTTTTATTTTTTTCCTACTGGACCTCAATGTTATTTGTTGGTTATTTGTTGTCATTTTCTCTATGTTATATGATACAACTATTTTGTCTAAATTATCTTTGATCCTTATAATGTTTTATCTGATTATATGTATGAATCTTTTGTAAAACATGTTACAACTAACAATGTAATTCAAGACATATTCATAGTGAAAACTAATAGAAAACTATAATATATATTTATTAATTAAAATAATTTTTACTTTCTAATCTTTATATTTTATATTTATAATTAAATTTGTAAAAATAGTAAATGAGAAGGTAAACATTTATGTTAATTTGATTTGAATATAATGATAAGAACAATAATTTCACATATAAATATTGTTAAAGAGCAAATAGTTATGCCAAAATATATAGCTTGAAAAATATAAAGTGGGGTGTTCATAAAATATTCACTAAAATGATTTACTATATCTTTATAAATGGTGATAGATAAATAATAAGAAAGTACTTAGCTAGTGAAAAATTAGAGAATAAGATATTATGAAGGGAAGGAGCCCTTGTTATGCACATGTTAATTTAATTTTGGCTAAAGTGAGCATTGGATCTAACAATCTCATATGTAAGTGTGTTTTTTTTCTTTGTTGACTCCCATGTTTTGTGTATTTTTTCTTTTATAACAAAATTGTCTCCTTGATATGTGAGTTTGAATTATATAAATTTATTGTAGTTTGTCTATTTGGTACCACAATATGAAGTATAACTTTTTCTAGTTCCTCATAAAGGAAAAAGCTTGACAGTTTGATCAAGTGCTTTACAAAAATATTAAAGTACTTGCCACTATGATTTGATCCATTTCATTTTTCCAAGTCATTTTCTTTTAGCACGGTTAGTTCAACACATAATTTTATCTCATAATATAATTTTGGTTTGGAATTACAAGTACTAAGAGAGTGGTCAAGGAAAAATTACACTAAATTTGGAAAAATGTTTTGATTTGTGATTAGGATATTAGGTAGAATTTTTGTTTGATGTATTAAGTTTATCTAGGTAGAAAATATTAAAAATGTTGATTTCGTAGGGTTCAAAATTATATGTATATACATATACACACATTTAAAAAAAAAAATCGTGTCTTTATGTACTTCTTCATAGTTCTTTTAAAGCATGGTTTTGGCTCTTTTATTGTCAAGTGATTGCCATCTACTAGTATGGAGATCAAATCATATGATCTAACTTATGTATGCTTCATTTCTAAACTATTTGCAAAACCTTTTACAAGTGTCATTTTTGAACTTTGGAGGAAACTCCATGCTTAATTGCACTTGAGTTGGAGCGATACTAGGATGGGAAACCTTCTAAGAATGCTTGATGTTTTTTCCCTATGAGCATCGCCTAGATGTGAGTGTTAATTGTGTAGATAGGGTCTCACATCTATGATGGGAATGCTTTTCTTGTGTAGATAGGGTGTTGTGTTAGTATAGTTAAAATTTTAAACCATATGATGGAGATCATTTTCTTTGTATGACATTAATTCAAGTCATACTGTGAAGGTATTATGTATGTATGATGGATATCGTGTGCAAGTTGTAAGCATGCTTTCAACACCCAAGATTTAAACTTTTCAAATTGGTTCTATCAACAAATTGTTTTAGTTTCTTGTTGGTTTTTATTACTGATGGTGCCTTTGTAAAGCTTGATATATGAAGAAGAGGTGTTCTATGCCTATGTTGAACTTGAACTTGAACCTTGAAGTTTAAAGTTCAATATGTAGATTCATTGTTCTGGGAGTTCAAGTTTGAAAGTTTAGAGGTTCACCTTGTCAGGTTTGAAATCCAGTTCAGTGCTTCAAGGATTCAGGTTTCAAGTTTATATTGTCCCCATCATTTATTAAGAGCTAGGAGTTTATATGTTCAAAGGTGCACACCAATGTTCAATTTTTAGGTTAAAGGTTCAGATTCTAAGTTCAAGTTCAAAAGTTGAGTTTTATGATTCAGAGTTCAAAGTTCAACTTTGTCAATGGAGATCTAGTATCAAGATTCAGAAACTAAGGATTAAGAGACATTAGAATTAATTTGCAGATGTGGCAAGATAACAAAAGTATTGAGTATGATCCATGTACTGCCTCTAGTAAACCATAGAAAGCCTTTTACATTCCATTCATATGCCCTAAGGATTTGGAAATTTGAAATCATTTGAGGAACTTATGTTTATAGTAGAATTCCTTTTGGATTAACTAATGTTGGTGCCACTTTTCAGAGAGCCATAGATGTAGTCTTTGTTGATATTATTGATAAATTCTTAGTGGTATATCAAGATGACTTGACATCCTACTCAAAGGATGAGAATGATCATTGTATTTGCCTTGAAAACTTATTTATCAGTGCTTTAAAGTTTGTTATTTCTTTGAATCCTAGGAAATGTGCATTGTTGTTATTGAGGGTGAATTATTAGGCCACTTGGTTGGAAAGGAAAGAGTTAGAATAGATCCTAAGAGAGTTGAAGCTATAGATAAAATTCAAAAGCCAAAAAATGTAAAGGGGGTCTAGTCTTTCTTTGGACAAATAATTTTTCTTAGAAGATTTCTCACAAATTTTGTTGAGATAAGTTGTAATGTCCTGTTTAGGGCATTTACTAATTTTCCTCTTATTTTTTATTAGTTTTATAATATTTTCTATAATCTCTTCTTCAACATTTGATATTCTTATATATATCTAGCATTTCATAGGGACATGTCTTTACATTAATATTAATTATTTAATGAGGTAGTTATATTATATATTATTAATTATATATAATTATATATATTAATATTAATCATATATGTGATTATATTAATATATGATTATATATTATATATGAATCATTTTAATTAAATATTATTTTATTATATAAAAAAGATATAATATCATATACTATTGTCATACATATATGTATAATTAATAGTTATAATTATATAATATATAATAATTTATATTTGTAGCTTAGTATGATTATAATATTTTATATAAATTGACGATTATTAACATTATACTCTTTATGTATAATACTTATTTATTAGTTAATTTATATGCCCAAATGGGGATATCACATTCCTCCCTTCTTGAATTTGCTTGTCCTCAAGCAAAATCATTCATACACAAACTCCTTCTACAAAATATATTTGTATACAAAAGTCATAAAAGATTTATGAAATGTACATCTTAATGAATGAAAACACGAAGCAAACATTGTGCAAACAGATAAAGATACAAAGCAAACACAATGCAAATAGATGAAAACACGAAGCAAACACGATGTAGACAGATGAAGACACATGTTATACAATTCCTTGATTGTGAACCTGCAACCACAAAATATTATTATTACATATTTATATATAAATTTTCCTTTTTAGGATTTCCTTATATCAATCCCCTAGAAAGATATTTATGGTCTCAATTTAGTGACTTGTCAATCAAAAGTATAGTTCATTTATTAACTCATCATTTTTTGAGTAATAGAGGAGAAAGTATAATGGGGTGCCCTGTTACCCAATCATGGGCCTCATCATTCTCCCTCATTATTGTTATCTCTCTTCGATCATTATCTCCAAGATAGTGCCTTTGTATGATGTACCCCAAGGTATTCACTCCATCGTAGGCCTTACCTAGTACCCTTGGATGATGCAGCTCATTGCCCATCTCATCGCAAGCCTTACCTAGTACCTCTAAGTGGTGTCACCCAACCCATTCCACCGTCAGCCTTATCTTATCTTGAAAGGTGATGACCTTAGATAATCTTATTGATTTTTCTTAACAATATTCTTTGATTATTACCTATCAACTTAAAAATCAAATTCATTTCATTGTAACTAGAATCATTGATAAAATATTCAATATTCTTCACAATAGCAAAATGTGTCAATAATAAGAAAAACACTAGCAATTATTTCATAATAACAATATATGTAGGAAATATATAACTTACCTCCATACCTTATGTGATGGGGTGATTTAGGAGTAAGATGTAATCTTCATATCCACTTTCCACATTAAGGTCCCTTATCTAATGTTGATAAGTATGGTGCACAGACAAACTAAGTTGGGAGTGACAATGGTCTTTTAAAACTTCATTTCTTAGTTGATTTTCCTCCCCTTTATTAAATTTTCTTCTTTGAAGACATGCATGTGATTCACCTTTTTTTATAGGGTTTTCCCTTCTTCATAAGGTTTCCTTCCTTTGACCTTATTCAATACTGTTAGGATAAACCACGGACAGAAATAAAAACTACATGCAAATATAACCAATAATAGAAAAAATAATAGAACACATAGAAATGAACACAAGGCACTAAGATTTAACGTGGTTCACCCAATTCCTGGGCTACGTCCACCAAATGGCAAGTTCGATCTTATTACAATCCAGTGATTACAACCTGATTACAATCCGTAATCCCTTACAACTCAATACCGCCACAAGAACCAATTTCGTATCACAACATAATGAAAAATACCCAACCCTAGGCCCTTTTTATACAAGTATTAAACTGCTTTAGGGTTATAACATGTCGGCCATATGTCGGCCATAATATGTCGGCTACTGCCCAAAAAAAAATTTCGGGGCGATGTCCCAAACCCCACTATTTATGAAGTATGTACAGTACTTTCCTGATCAGTCACCACAATCTAACAAATATTTATGACCTGCTTACTAGTAGTGGGTTCATGGCATTAAATAGCCTTTATAACAAAGATTGTCCCCCATGATACCAATGTATGGTGAAAAAAATTGCCATTTGGGGGTGTTCAGAAAGCACTTTATCCTTAATTTTTTGATCGAGTGGGTGTTTAACTTTATCCCCCCCCCCCCCCCCCCCCGCCCATACTATTCTTTGCAATAAAGTTAATGTCTTATGATGATATTTATGTAATTCACTGCTCCACAATTTCCTCTGCGCACTATTTTCCAAATATAGCTCTTATCATATTTGTCTCAAGCGACACTCATCTGCTTCATAACTTGTCTAAGGATTAGGTGTAATCATTCATGACTCTTAATCTCCCTCTTTTCCTACAAGAACATTCTCAAAGAAAAGATCAGTGAAAATCTCTTATAGTATGTTTTGAAATACAAAACTAATTTTACATGATAATATCTTTCCAATAAAATATAGATAATACTAAATTTAAATATATATTTTTAAACATATATGCATATAGTCAATTTTTCATATATATAGAATGTCACATACAATAATCTAAGGTATTTACAAAAATTAATAAGAATAGTAAGGAAGATAACATAATACTTATCTCATAAGTCATCATTAATGTCATCCCATCTTGACTCTTATAATTTCTTTTAAGAAGTAATATCTTTTGCAAACCTAACATCCAAACTTCCTTGTATATATTTTTCCATTGGTCTTTTCATTGTAGAAAGCTCATGGTAGCCTATCAAATGCATTTTGCTGCATTTTATTGGTTTCTTCTACAGTCGTTACTGCTTTTAAGAGACTAAACCAAGTATAATCATGAGAAGATAAGCCTTACTCTTTGTTTTCCAAACCAATCATTCTATGCATATATAGATTTAAAATTTAGCATTTTCTCAGAGACAAAAACATATGTCATTTTCTTGCATAATGGCATTGATGAAAACAGAGTCAGAGCATTGTTAAGCTCAATTATAGAAACATGGTTGTTTCCTCTGCAGATAGCCTTATGAAAATGCCCGCTTTATGTCTCTATAAGTATTTAATTTGGAGATTAACTAGATTTTCCTCTTCATAATATATGAGAAGTGTTAAAAAATTATGTCTAGTACAAACGCAAAATCTAGCTTCTATCGTGCTAATTAATTTTCTTTAAAGAAACTTATTTCATGGACATTCTCTAAAACTACCAAATCTTTTATGATGCCCATTTCAAAGAAGAGCAATAAATTGGCCTTGAGATTTAAGAATTAACCTTATTTATTGTGTACTGATAAGTATTGTGAGACAAACAATAGCATTGAGTATGCCTAAAATTTTCAAAGAGACACCTTGAGAATAGTTATAGAATTGTCTGACATCTTCATTGTCTTTTTAACCTTTCATACTTAATCTTATGTTTGCAGCTTATGTTAGTCCTCTCTTCTTAATGAAAAATATGGCATTTTGATTTTTCTATCCTTCATATTGACAAGCAATTCATAGTCTTGAATGAGGCACTCTTAATATTGCCATCTCCTTCTACTGTAGTGGTTAATTTGTCCACTTAATACTTTCCATAGGATGGTAGGAAAGATGCTCTGATACCACTTGTAATGTCTCGTTTAAGGCATTTACTAATTTTCCTCTTATTTTTTATTAGTTTTATAATATTTTCTACGATCTCTTCTTCAATTTTTGATATTCTTATATATCCAACATTTCATAGGGACGTGTCCTTACATTAATATTAATTATTTAATGATGTAGTTATATTATATATTATTAATTATATATAATTATATATTATATATTAATATTAATCATATATGTGATTATATTGTATAATAATATATGATTATATATTATATATGAATCATTTTAATTAAATATTATTTTATTATATAACAAAGATATAATATCATATACCATCATCATACATATATGTATTAATTATCTATGACATATAAATATCTAATTATATATAAATATATAATAATATTCATATATGTGTGTATAATTAATATTTATAATTATATAATATATAATCATTTATATTTGTATCTTAGTATGATTATAATATTTTATATAAATTATCGATTATTAACATTATACTCTTTATGTATAATACTTATTTATTAGTTAATTTATATGCTGAAATGGGGATATCACATAAGTAGAACCAATTCTAAAATTTTGAAGAAAGGCTCTGAGATCAAATGGGATGAAGAACCAAACATGGCTTTTCATAAGATAAATAAAGCAATCAAAGATGCTCCTATTTTGGGAGCCCCTAATTATTCCAATCCCAAGCATATATTCTCTTTTGCCTCATTCCATAATGTAGCAACAATGTTATTGCAAAAAAATGAGGATGGTTATGAGCAACCCATAGCATTTTTAGTAAATATTTTCAAGCTACATAGTTAAAATATGATACAAATGAGAAGCAAGCTTATTCATTGGTTAAAGTTGTGAAAGCATTTAGGTGGTACTTGATGGGAGCTATTGTAATTGTATTTGTTCTAAGTGTTGCAGTAAAAGACATCTTCTCACAACAAGAAGTTTTAGGAAGAAGACGTAGGTGGATCAATATGATTCAGGGGTTTACTATAGATATTTAGATCACTAACTGGTGAGAGGTCAAGGACTTTCCAAGCTAATGGAAGAAGCCAACCTTGAAGAAAATTAGATAAATCAACTTGAAGTTTGATGGTATAGATGGGATATGTGATATGGATATCTATGATTGGTATAAGGACATTATATTCTACCTACAATACATGAAAGCTCCACCAGGTGTGAATGATAATAAAAAAAGAGCTTTTAAGTTACAAGTGATTAAAAATGTTATTGTGAGTGGCCATTTATGGTGGAAAAGTATTGAAGTTATGTTGCTGAAATGTGTTGATGAGGCACAACAATTTTTTATGAGATGCATTGATGGAGTATGTGGAGGCCATTATATGGCTAATACAATAGCCCACATGGTGATTAAAGTAGGATTTTTGTGGCCTACTCTTTTTAAGGACACATATAAGCTAGTGAAGAAGTGTGATGCATGTCAAAGGTTTAGTAGAAAATTGAAATTCTTTGGGAATCTGCCCTTAAAACTAGTAGAGGTGCAAGCATCTTTTCAACAATGGGGAATTTATTTTATAGGTGAGTTTGTAAACAAGTCAAGTGGAGGACATTCATGGATACTAGTAACTACTAATTATTTTACAAAGTGGGTAGAGGCAATCCCTGCTCAAAAATCCACTAGTAAAGTGGTAATTGATTTTGTTCTGCATAATATCATTATTAGATTTGGATGTCCAGAGAAAATAGTTACAAACAATGCAATGTGCTTTAGATATGAAGAATAAAAGGGATTTTGTGAAAAATATGGTATGACCAGGTCCACTTCTTCCCCATATCATCTCCAAGGAAATGGGAAAGCTAAATTAAGCAACAAAAGTTTGCTAAAGATAATCAAGGGAATTTTAGAGGAAAATAAGAAAGCTTGGGATTCCAAATTTCCTCTGGCACTCTGGGCTGTCAAAATAACAGTACAGAAAGCCATAGGTTGTGCACCTTTTGATTTGGTTTACAGAATACAAGCTAGATTACCATAGAATAACTTAAGAAGTATGTACAAATGTATTCAGCATTATGATAATGACCTCATTGATGAGATGCAAGCTAGAATGGATGATATTATGTAGTTAGATGAGACCAGATGAGATGCTTCAACCAAAACTTTAAAGTTGCAAATTCAAGTTAAGCACTTGCTTGATAAGAAGGAAAAAACAAGGAAGTTTTAGTCTAAAGATATGTTATTTTTATGGACTGCTAGATTAGAAGATAAGGGAAAACATGGAAATTTTGATCCCATCTAGTTAGGACCATATCTCCACCATGAAAATTGGGGAGAGGATTCTTATTTCATAAAGCAATTATCAAGAAATATTCTTGAATTTCTAGTTCATGGAAAATACTTGAAGAAATATTTTTGTTGAAGGAATTTTATCTCCATGAACAATAGTTAGATCTGTATATTGTATAAATTCTTGTACATATGTGTGTTCTCTCTATATATTTTTTTTGTTTCAATTGTGTGTGTGTTTCTCTCTTAGATTTGTCAAAAATGATGTCATGTATGTTGTCTAATTAACAAAAAATTTATGAATTCTTGCATGGATACAAGTTATCCATCATCCCTAGATAGAGCCACTAATGGCCCTTATTTTCACTATGCTAATATTTTTGAAATTTATTGTGAAAACACCTTGAAATGTGTTGTACTGATTAGGGTTTGTTCTATATTGTTGTCAATTTTTTGATGAAAACCCTAAACTAATTAAATTTTTCCCTAGCCTAGTTTGAATTTTTTCCCTAGTAGGATGTTTTGATGTCCTAAGGATTATGTCTTTACCCTATCATGAACAAATTTCTTAAATCCGTGATCAAATTTGACTTTTACCCTAGGTTTGGTGTTATAGTAGGAGATCGCATTTCATTTTCATATTTTCCATTTTATGATACGATCTTATGATTGGGTTTTTAAGTTTCTAGTCATAATCCTAAGTTTTCCCTCTTCCAATGTTACGAAGTAAAGAGTAGCAAAGGGTCATAAAGGTAAAGTGTTGGGTCTCTTGATGTTATAGTATCCTATGTAATCGTACCATCACAGGTGTGTGTTTTGAAGTTTGTGATCTTACGATCATCCCATATTGTGTCATCGTAAGTGTCTTATGGTAAATGGCAAGTCATATGATGTTACGATAAGTTGAAAAGTGTATGAGTGTAAAGGGTCAAAAGGGAACCGTCAACCATACAAGAGAAAAAGTATTGTAAGATTGTAAGACATAAAATACAAAGGTTGTGAAGGGTTTCAATCTTATGATAGATGGAAGATCATATAAGAGTAAATGTTTCTAAAGAGAGTTTCAAAGTTATGAAGGAAAGGAGATCATAAGGAAATGTTAAAGTTAAGTGATATAGTGTTGCAAAGTGGGACCAGGTGCATGAGCATAAAGAAATTGAAGCACAAGAAAATTAAATCTTTCAAAGATATTGTTGAGATATCATTTTGTATGATGCTTAATGATAGGAATCCCTTCAAACTCCTCATTTGAAAAGCTAATCTAGGATCAACTCCAAGGTTTCAAGTGATCTTGTGACCTACTAGAATCTACTCAGTTGAAGATAAATTTATTTGTTCACAGGGATGCCTTTGCTAGTTTGAACAATTTAGATAAGATGTAGAATCTACTTACTATTTCAAAAGAATAAAACACACAAAAAGAAATGTATTTTTGTAAAAAAATATTATATGATGAATGCAATCTAAAAATGAAACTATATGAATTCTTAAATTAACCAAGTGTTTGTAAAAGAAAATAATGAAGGTAGGGTAATAAGAAGTTTTAGAAAATAACATAAAAGTAAAATCCTAACGGACATAAGTCGTGGATGTTAGGATTAACCTTAGATAGAAATAACAATTACATGCAAATATAACAAATATCATAAAATATTAGATCGCACATAAGAGAACACAAGACACTAAGATTTAATGTGGTTCACCCAATCTTTGGGCTACATCCACCAACAGCAAGTCCAATATTATTATGATCTAGTGGTTATAACCTAATTACAATCCATAATCCCTTAAAGCTCAATACTACCGCAAGAACCAATTTTTGCATCACACATTATGAAAATCCCTAACCCTAAGCCTTTTATACAAGATTTTTTTTTCTTATAAAATTAGGGCTAGAATAGTAGGACAACAATAGTTGACACCTTTTACAATATAAGGTCATTTTTGGCTTTAGGGGCACTACCCCCAAAAACCTTCAAGCTTTGCCCCTCAACCCCACCTTGTACTACAATAGTGAGCACACATGTAGGTGTTGTCTAAGGACCCCGCAAGGGCACTACCCCTTGACCCTATCTTTGGAGCATTGCCCCTAAACCCCTATAGAAATAATCTAGAGGGATACCACTCCAAATAAACCTCTGAGTCTAATTAGGCACCACGTCACAAAAATCTCCCACTTGGAGACTAATCAAACTCCACAACAATAACCTCCCACTTGGAGAATATCATAACACTACTAAACCTATAGCTCTCATTGGAATATTAAACCACCCTGGACCCTATTGTTCTTTTTGTCTATTTAGTCTAGAAGACCAACTGAAGCTGAAGAGCAGTTCAACTTCTCCCTTGTCACTAAATTTGTAAAAATATCTTTTGGATTGTCATTTGTATGTATCTTCTCTAGCTTTAACTGTCCATCATCTAAAACTAACCAAATGAAATGGTACTACAACAATATGTGTTTTGTCTCTGAATGCAAAGCTAAATTCTTTACAAGATGAATGGAACTATGGCTATCTATGTACAAATAATTATCCCTTTATGGGTGTGTAAATTCTTCCATGAAGAATTAAAGCCATATCATCTCTTTATTTTCCTCTATAGTAGAAACATACTTTTCCTTTGTAGTGGATAAAGCATTAACTTAGTGTAATCGAGAAACCAAGCTCACTGCTGCCCCACCAACAGTAAATACATAACCTATAGTACTCTACCTAGTATCAATATTCCCTACCAAATATAAGTCAACATATCCCTATAAAGTAGTAGTAGATCCCTCAAAGTGTAAACACTTACTAGATGTTCCTCTCAAATATTTGAGAATCCATTTAACTATATTCCAGTGCTCAATTCCTAGATGGCTCATATACTTGCTAACAACACCCATTGCATGTGCAATATTTGGCCTAGTACATACCATAACATGCATTAAGCTTCCTACAGCTGAAGCATAGGGTACCTTAGACATATTTTCCTCCTCTTCTTGTGCTTTGGGACAAATCTCTTTAGGCAACTTCAAATGACTAGGTAAAGGTGTGTTGACAGCTTTAGCCTTCTCCATAGAGAAATGTTGCAACACCTTCTTAATATAATCAGCCTAAGATACTGTCAATTTCCTATTCTTCTTATCTCTACAAATCTTCATACCAAGGAATTTTTTTTTTGCCCCCAAATCCTTCATAGGAAATGCATGTGCTAACTAGCATTTCAGACCCTTAATATGATCCATGTTAGACCTAGCTATAAGCATATCATTAACATATAAACATAAAATAATGTAGCTATCATCATCCAATGTCTTAAAATAAACACAATGATCTAAATGACACCTGTTATATCCACGCTCATGCATAAACCTATTAAATTTTAGATACCATTGCTGAGGTACTTGCTTCAAACCATAGAAACTTTTCTTCAATTTACACATTAAGTTCTCCTTACCTTTGACCTTAAATCCCTGTGATTGTGCCATATATATCTCTTCATCCAAATCACCATGAAGGAAGGTTTTTTTAACATCAAGCTACTCCAAATGCAAATCTTCAGTAGCCACAATACTTAAAATAGTACAAATAGAAGTCACTTTAACAACAGGAGAGAATATCTCATCAAAATCAATTCCTTTTTTTGTGCAAATCCTTTTACAACTAACTTGGCTTTAAATCATTTCTTACCTCCATCCTCTTCTTTTAACCTATAAATTCATTTATTCTATAAAGCCTTTTACTTGCAGGCAACTTGCATAAATCCTAGTCCATTTATTCTTTCATTGTAGACTCCCACTGAATCTTTGTATCCACCTGCACAGCTTCATCATAACATTTAGGTTCACCAGCATTAGTAAGTAAAATAGAATACAAAGAAGGAGAAAATTCTTTCTAGAGGTCTACTAGGCCTTGTTGATCATCTAACATTCATTGGTGTGTGTGGTATTTGTTTTTGCAATTGTTGTACATCATGAGGAAATGTTGAAATGTCAGCTTTTGGAGTATAATCTAGCACTACATAATCATTTTCTTTCTTCTCATATTACTGCAACAAATCTTTGTACAACACTTTCTCATTGAACATGACATACTTGCTTCTTACAACTTAATGATTTTCAAAAGCCCAAAGCCTATAACCAAATTTATTAATTCCATATCCAAAAAATAAACATTTCTATGACTTAGCTTCCATCTTGGTTCTATTTTCAAAATCTATATGAGAAAATGCTTCACAACCGAAGGTTTTGAGAAAAGAATAACTCACCTTCTTACCAGTGCATGGTTCCTATAGAATAACACAACCCAAAGGAGTAGAAGAACCTTTATTAATCAAATATATAGCATTATTCACATCCTCTACCCACATTGTAAGGGAAACCTACCATGCAACCTTATGCTCCTTGCACACTCCATTATAGTCTTGATCATGCATTCAGCCACTCCATTTTCCTGCAGAGTCCTTGGAATAGTTTTCTATCTATGAATACCATTATGGAGTGATAATCTTCAAATGCATGATTGCAATACTCACCACCCTTATTAGATCTAAGACATTTTAATTTATCACCAGTCTCATTTTCAACCAAGCATTTCCATTTTTTAAAAGTTTGAAATACATCATATTTTTTTCTAAGGAAATAAACCCATACTTTTCTAGTTACATCATCAATAAATGTAACATAATAATGAGAGCCACTAAGGGAAGAAACCTGAGCCAGTCCCCATACATCTATATGCACAAGCTCTAATCTCTCACTTCTCATTTCCTTCCCAATCTTCACAAAATTCACTCTCTTTTGTTTTCCATATACACAACTTTCACAAAAATCCATATTAACACATTTTTGAATGAAGTACTTTCATACCTTTCTCACTTATGTGCCTAAGTCTATTGTGCCACAGTGTTGTATCAAAATCTACAACAACTATTTGTTCTCCCTGCTCAACTGTAGAAACTATTCCTGAACATTCATTTTTCTCTAAAATAATCAAAGTAGAAGGAACAATATAACCTATACAAAGATATAAATTGCCTACTTTCACACCTTTTTCTACTACAAGGGAACTTTTCAAACCTTCCAATTTTTATCATTAAAAGTAACTACACAACCTTCATCAACAAATTGCCCTGCTGAAATTAAATTCCTACTCAGCCTTGGAACATGTCATACCTCATATAGTAGCCAATGATTTCCATTCTACAACTTAATCTTAAATTTTCATTATCCCCCAATTAAACAAGCCCAAAATCCCCTTGGACATAACCAATAAAATAACCTCTGTGAGGTGTAGCATGAAATGAAGCACCAGAATCTAAAACCCATGAATCATCAATACTTTCTAAAGACAACAGCAAAGCATCCTCTTTGGATTTGTTACTATCACATTTGCCTCCTTGTTCCCTTCTAGTTTATCTCCTTCATTGTTCTTTTGAGTCTAGCAATCTTTCTTCTTATGCCCTATTTTACCATAGTACCAGCAATCTCTCGGTCCTCTAGATTGAGACCTCTTCCCCTTTGACTTTCCTCTTGATTTCCTACAATTTTCAAAAAAAATTCCTCTCTTAGTCATTTTGCCTTTGCTTTGTGCATTTAAAGCACTTCTTGATGTATATCCACCTATGGATTTCCTACAAATATGCTCACTCAAAGTAACGCCAATCACATCATCAAATTTTAGGGTATTAGGTCTAGAAACAAAATTACTCATAGCCATTACCAAGCCATTATAGCTTTTAGGCAAAGAACACAAAATTAAGAGAGCCCTAATTTATTCATCAAAATTAATACCCATAGAAGATAACTAACTATTAATAGTATTAAACTCATTAAAATGATCTTCAACAGATCCACCTTCTACCATTTTCATATTAAATAAATGCTTCATGAGAAATACCTTATTTGAAGCGAAGGGCTTTTCATACAATTTCGCTAGGGTTTCCATCAACTCTTCCATCATCTTCACTTTTGTAATGTTAAATGTCACTAATGGTGCCAAAGATAATTGAATACTTCCAAATGCCTTTCTATCTAAAATCTCCTTGTCCTCATCTGACATAGTTCCTTGATTCTTGGATTTTCCTTCCAACGCCTTCCATAAATCCTTCTGATAAAGATAGTCCTTCATTTGCATCTTCCATAATTGAAAGTTCTACCCATTAAACTTCTCCACCTTTAGCTTACCCTCATTTTCCATCACTCCCATTCAACCGTGAGACTTTCCTATAGAGGATAGCTATAAAAAAAAATGACAATAGTTTGGCCAAAAAAAAATGACGACCATCTGGCTCTGATGCCACTTGTTAGGATTAACCTCAGATAGAAATAACAATTATATGCAAATATAACCAATATCATAAACTAGTAGATTGCACATAAGAGAACACAAGACACCAAGATTTAACATGGCTCACCCAATCCCTAGGCTATGTCTACCAATAGCAAGTCCAATATTATTATGATCCAATGATTACAACTTGATTACAATTTGTAATCCCTTATAGCTCAATACCACCAAAAGAACCAATTTTTGCATCACACATGATAAAAATCCCTAACCGTAAGCCTTTTATTCAAGCTTTTTTCCCCTTGACCCCGTCAATAATCTGGAGGGAAATCGCACCGAATAAACTTCTAAGTCTAATTAGGCTCCACATCACAACAATGAAAATAATGTGCCTATGAGTTATGCCTTTGAAAAGATCAATGGGTGGCCAATGAAAATAGGAGTAGTGCTTCCTTAATTCTACTAGTGCAATCATCAATGGGAATTTAGTAACCGTAAGATGTTTCACTTTTTATCAAATTGCAAGGCCATGGAAAGTGCACTCATGCGAGACAAAAATCCATGCAAGAACAATTTGGTGATCTCTTCTTGAACTTAGTACATCAGTGGAATTTTTAGATCCATAGCAAACACCAAAATTAAAAAATCACACAACCATAACAATGTAATAAAACTATTGGCTCAATTAAACTTCACGAACATACATTCATAAATATAACACACTTAGGCAAGAATCACTACACTCCAAATGCAAGCACCAATACCATATATTATTGCATCAAAATAATGGTGGCCCTGAATACATATTACATTCCTAAAATTATAGGAAATCCTCTCCTCAATTTGTGTTGAGAGTGACATATCTCTTTAAGAAAATATATGCTTCTAAACTACTAAAATAAATATATTTATGTACAAACTAACTCTCTAATAGGTGTTGAGTAGGACTCCATCCTTATTTATATTATTAATTGGATGCATGAGCCTTTACATGTCTTAAAATAAATAAAGCATGAGAAAATAAGAAAAATAAAGCCATTAGATGATGTAGGAGTGTCTAGGAGTGCCAAAAATAGAAGCTCCATCTTCAGTAGATGTTTGTAGGAGTTAAACTATCTTCAGAATTCATTTTTGGTGCATGGAAAGCTCTAAATTTGGAACTAGCAATTAACTATTGGCACACCTCTAACTAATTCAAAAAACTTTAGTACACCTCAAAAGAAGCGCAACTAGTGCTCCTACACACCTCAAAAACTCGAAAGCTCAATTCACCAAAAAATCAAAATTCTTAGTTTTGAAAATGGTTTCTAGGTTTTGCTCAAATGGGGTTTAAATCACTTTTGTATACTTAATTTGATCATTTTGATTATTTATACCCTCTTTATAGCCAAAAACTTTCATAGTCTTGAACTCCTTCTGCTTCTTAAATCCCAAGGCACATGTGTTAAATCTTGTCATAAATAGTTGCATAAGATGAAGAACCTATGTTGGTTCATGTGTCCAACCTCTGTATCTTTGATCTTTAGTGTAAATTTCTTGATCCTTTCTTCTCTTCGACTACCTAATCCTTCTTGATTAAAGACCAAGTGCTCCAAATTTATCCAAAATGATCAAATTTTTTAAACTTTTTCATACTTTCTTACAAGTTTTTCCTAGGTCTTTTTAGGTAGCTTTTTTAGAGGTCTTCTACTCAAAAGTTCAATTTGAAACCTTTGTTGGTCCATAAAACTGAGTAGCTGAAGGCTTACTCTTTTAGGGACTTAAATTAGGTTTTTATTTCTCCTTTCCAATGGTGTAGATGGTTCAAAAATTTGAGCTGTATGTCAAAATTTATGACCCCGATAAGTCGAGGATGCCTTTTTACCTACACAAAGAAGAAAACATTAGTCTAGAAGGCTAAAAATTTAAACCCCAAAAAAAGACCCAAAATGTAAAACCTTAAAACTACTAAAAAACACCAAAAAGACATATTTCTAACCCTAATAGGAAAAAAAGAGTGCACCTGGCACACCTTAGAGGTGTGCTAGGTGCGCTTGTTTCCTTGTACAAACTTTAAACAATGAAAGTGCACACTTAGCGCACCTCATGGGATGCGCTAAGTGCACACCTTTTTTCTATAGCAATGTATCATTAGTAAAGTTGTGCACCCTAGATAAGTGCACAACTATGCACCTTTCACTTAGGTGTTGTTTAATGTTTTATGTGCAAGTGGAGTAGAGAAGCGCACCTTGGAAGGTGTGGTGATGCAGAAGATGGAGTGAGAGGATAAAAGTGATGAGGGAAGAGGTTTGGGGCTTAGCACACCTCTTAGAGGTGCATAGTTGTGCACTTTCAAAAGGGAAGTGCTCTCCCCTATGTGCCTTAGGTAACTTAGCACACTAGCACACTTGGTAAGGTGTGCTAGGTGCACTAGCGTGAATCTTTAAATGCAAAAAGAATGACTTTTCTCTTTTAGAACACAGTTTCTAGGAATCTAGGTTTCTGGGTAGAAACCCTAACTTAGGTAAAAACACTATGCAAAACCCTAAAAAGACTTAGACCTTAGACTAGTGATCTAGAAAGCTAAAAAATAAAGTAAGGGGTCTCAATTTCTAAAGAGAGTATCAAAGTTGCAAAGGAAAGGAGATCATAAGTAAGGAAATATTAAAGTGATATAATGTTGCAAAGTTTGGCCAAGCTATAATGCCCCACCAAGGGATCTAAAAGAATTAACCTAAAGTTTTACTAAGTTTACCAAGCATTTTTTTTTGAAGTAAGCAAGAATAAGATGCACATCAAACACATAGTAGCTTAAGCACTAACATACAATCAACCAAAGCATACATAACAAGTTACATTTCTTAAGGATCCCATGATGTTGAATTACATTTAAATTTACTTAATACTAAGTCTAACAACTATCACATCCACATGAAAAAATAATTACAAGGTCCAATGCCCATATGATACATTTGTTCTAAATGCCTCTTGGAAAATAAAATTCAGAATGCTCAATCATCCACTGCACATGTCACAGGGTATGAAAGGCTAAAAGAATATACATATATAGAAATAGAAATACATCATCCTCCTCAGATCCATGATACAAATACAATAAAATAAATGAAACCATCCACCATACATGATACATCCATCCATCATAAAAGATATAAACATCCAACATGAAATATAACTATCCATCATAAAACACAACTAACTAAGTGTGCATTTCCTCCCAACCATCAATAGCATCATTAGACCATGATGGGCCCTAGCCATCCCCTATGCATAACATCCCAAGAAACTAATCAGATTGTCAATACTATTGTAATAGGGACGTCACTACTAAACATACTACAACATAAACATAAGGAAATCTAACATACTAGAATAAAGCATAAGATGATCCTACAAAGTAGATAACATCACCTATCACATGATAATCATAAATATAAGGAAATGCATCAGTAAATAACATCATCTAAACATGATAAAAAAACATCCCAATAAGCTCCAACCATGGTGACTACAGAGGGATCTCAATGGTAAGAGTGAAAAAGCACTGCCACTCGACCGCGTAGAACCTAAATGGCCCACTCCCACCATGCTAAGGAGATAGTCTCAAGTCCCAAATAGGATATCAAACCACATATCACAAATACTCTCTAAGTCCAGGAAATCCTAAAAGTATACTAACTCAAGGTTCTAGGACAGATCGACATCTAATTCCCAGAGGCACACAAGACACATAGGAAACCTACTATGTAAGTGGGCAAGTGTCATCGCATGAATCACATAGGAGTTACCCTGGTAGTTTTCTTAGGACTCTAGGGTCCCTAGTGATCCCCATGTGGCCACTAGTATCCTCTCATACTAACAAGGCATACTACAGAGTGCAAGGTCACAACCAAGTGTTCTCTCTACTCCCATCCTAGTCTGTACTAGTACTCGAGGCATGGGTGAGAACATACAATTATCTTATTAGGCTCATTTTAATCCCTATTTAGTGTAATGTTTTCACTTATTAAAACAACTTACAATGAGTTACCCTAGTAGCCACTTTAGGGCCCCGACCCCCATTACAAGCCACTTCCCGACACTACAAGTAGATAACCTACCCTAGGCTCATAAAAATACAAATTCATAATCACATAAAAATCACCTTAGCCCTATGCAAGTGACTGAAAAGCATCAAAAGATAATCCACAATATTCACATTAGTTCTCCATGAGCAACTGGAAAGTACCAAATGATAATCATAATAATCACAACAGTTCTCTACGAGAAATTGAAAGGCATCAAATGACAAATCACAATATCCATTGGTTCTCAAAAAGAAACCAAAAAGTATCCCAATAATATTCATCAAAGACTCCAAAATGGTCAAATCAATTATGTCATAACATGACATCATCAAGAACAAATCATACAAACACCTTAGTCCTCTCAAAGTGACTAGAAGGCAAATCAAATATAACTGATCGATGACTCAACAATGGTTAAGTAAGATATCTCATAAACATACACCTCAAATTCACACAAGAAGACTAGAAAGCAATAACAAACAATAAGTACAAACATATCATAGAGCATACTTAATCACATTACCATGGTTGGGTTGAAAAGATCGAGATCAAATTAGCATGACATCACAATCACATAACCCTTGAGCCTCTGGTAACAACCTAAGACTTGTCAACACTAGGACAACCCCAGAACCCAAAACATTGACAGTACATAGAAAACTGTGCAGTCTAATAGTTTGATTTGATTTGAAAACACATAGTTTCAGTTTACAATAAGGTTTCAATTTTCGTTTTAATGCATGTTCTAGGTAGATGAACAATTTCAAGTTTACCCCACAATTACCCCTTTAATATTTGAAGAGTAAATAGAATTACGCCTATTAGTTAGAGTCAATTTTCTAAAATAAACTAAGGGTAATCTATTTTTAATTCATTAAAATAATTCTAAAGTAATAATCATTGATTTTCAGTAAAATAATCTACGAGTATTATAATAATTTAATAAATTTAGGACTTAATTAAACAACTTGCCTTATAAATTAATCTTAATTAAATCATATTTAATTAAGTTACCTAATGAAATACATACTTCGCAATTTTTACGATCCCAAATCATTATAATAATAACTTAATTGAGACTTAATTAAATGTTATTAAAATCTAAGTCACCTAATTAAGTTATTAATATCAATTGTTTATTTAACTATAATTTTACTAATTACTAAATGATTATTAATTTATTATAATATAATAACTAGTAATTATTTATTACAATTTAATAAATTTAAACTTATTAACATTTTATATATATTAATTAATATATTATAAAATTAATATAAATTATTAAATATATTAATAAATCTTATTTGTCTCCTCTTTTTGTAATCTTGTTAGAACTGCTACTTAATGTGTTAGTTGGTTGATTCTGGCTGATAGTTGGACTTTGAACTTGGTGGTTGATGCTCGCCTCCCCCCCCCCCCCCCCCCCCTTTTTTGATGTTGTACCTTTTTTGTTCTCTCGATTATTTAATTTAAAAAAACATAAATTATAAATAATATTTAAAACTTAAATAAAATTATTACTAAATAATAATAATAATAACTAATTTTTAATATTTTTAAAACTATATAAAAAAAAAATACATTGCACATATATTTAAAGCCGCTTGGCTTAATATAGTTGTGCGGCCATCTCATTGCAAGTACACTGCAATTACATAGGTACTCTATGATTGTGCAGGGTAGACCATGGACGTCAGCGGGTTAAAGAGGTAAGTGGTAAAAAAAAGATTTATTTTTTATTAATTTTTTTAAAAACAAACCCCCATCACAGGTACTGTGTGAATCATGCACTACAAAATTTTGGGAACCACGAACAGTATAAGGTAAGTGGGGTAAGTTTATTATTATTTTAAAAAATTAAATTAAATTAAAAACTTTATAAAACTCTTTGCCCAAGAATGTATATTATTTTTATTTTATTTTTAATTTTCAAAACAACATTCCACAATATATATTATATTCTCTCTTTTTTCAAATATAAATTTTATCAAATTCTATCAACACCCTCCCATATGTAGATTTAAATTTTTTTATTTTTTTAAAATTGATTTTAATTAAATTTTTTTTATTAAATTCTTTTATCAATTATGAAATTTAAGTAAAACAAATTTCCAATTAATATAATAATTTATATTTTAAAAAAAAAACCTTTGCAATTTAAATTTGATAGGAAAAATATAATTAACCAATCAAATTTCAAATTTCAAATTTTCCTTTTATTTCAAACCCTTCCCGAATCAAATTCTAATTACAATTTCCTTTTACCTACAAAAAAGGGTTTCAAATTGAATATTCTCTTGATCTCTTTCCTCACAGAAGAAACCAACATGCCTATCAAGATTTTCCAAATATTATAAGATTGAAGGATTCGTTGCAACGATATATGAACACTCGAATTCACAGTCACGAAGAAGACATAATTATTTAAATAACATAATTCTAACTAGGTGCATAAAACTCAAGAACCTACCTGGTTCTGATGCTAAAATCGCAATGCCCAGAAGATTTGCGAGAGAATTTGCTTCTATCCAAGAACCTCTCTTTAACAATTTTTCAAAATTTCCCTTCTGAAATTCGCTTCCAAATTTTGCTTCCAAAATTCACATCCAAATTCATCTCCCCTGAAAAATGAACCCTCAATTGGTGATAAAGAGTTATCTCCTCAAATTGGGGCACTAATTGTGTGTTCACCTAGGAGAACTCTATGCTTACCACCCTTAACTCAATATTAACTTTTATTAATCTTTCTTAATCTTTTCCATGTACGTTAATTGCATTATTAAATTACTTTATTTAATTTCCACTTGACTTGCTTTTTAATTAGTTTATTAAATTTAATCACATGCATGCATTATGCAACTCTTATTAAATTCACTTGTTTTATCTTTTAATTAATTTCTTATCTTTTAATCTCATGCATGCATCATGTGAACATAAAACTTTTAATAAATATATTTTCACTTTTAAATTTATTTTTGAAACTTAATTGATAAAATATTTATTAACTTAAATAATAATATTATTTAGCATTTATCTTAAAATGAACTCTAAATATATTATTATTAAATTAAATAAATATTATCACTTTCTAAATTTATCCTTATAACTTTTATCTTCAAATTTAAATATTTTTATTTAATTAATTTTCCAATTAATTAAATATAATTAAATATTAAAATATCATAATAATTTTCCATTAAATTAAATCATTAATTTAATCTTTTAATTAGACTTATTTAATAGAAAATCCATCAAAGACTCATAAAATAAAATATGAAAACCCATCATAGCAAAACACAAACAAAATAAAACTAAAGGGTTATAATCACGAATTAATGTCATTCGACGCATTTAGAGGGTACTTGACTCAGATACTTGTCCTAATTATCAATTAGGACAAATGGCTTAAGGGTTTAGGATTTGGACTTAAGAATTTATCTCCCCTCTCTTACCATTGAGATAATGCAATAGGGTATGCTCATCCTGGTAATTAAGGGAAGTCGATACCCGATATCTACAACCTGCATAAAATCCACGCATGTAAAAACATAATATTCTAAGCTAAACAAGCAATGGTAGGAAGTGGTGCATCTGAAGTGGTGCATCGTGTAGATCCTGACTAGTAGGTAACTACGACTCCCTTCCTTAACCACATTAGAAATGCCATACATAAAGAAAACAAACATGCACACCATACACATGCAGTATGGGGTAAGTATCCATAAGAAAACACATTCGATAATTCATCTAACTCATTATCATCAATAACTGAAAGCAATGTAATAATCATCATGCATACATGAAATATGGAGTACCAAGTAATCTCATCATATAATCAATTGAATGTAAAATAGTATCTGATAATCTCAAAACAATACTACTAATCACAAGTATAGAACTATCCTAAAAGAGTTCGGCAATGATAACAGAAATGCGAACTAGGGGCAGGCACTACACAAGCACATGAGTGTAAAGAAATTGAAGCACACGACAATTGAATCTTCTAAAGATATGAAGAGCAATAAATCATAAGATCACAAGGAAAGCCATAAAGGCTTTCAAATCTACGAAGTAATGTTTTTGAAATTAAAAGTGACCAAAAGCAAGGGGTTCAACCCAAATACAATCAAAAAGCTGGTAACTAGCACATTACCAGCCAGAAACACCAACTGTCAAAAAATTAACTAAGCAAAGATCCAAAAGTCTACAACCATGAACAAAGACCAAAAACTAAGCTAAAACCAAAAAGGAGACAAACTAACTACTAGATTTCCACATTGTCTAAAAAGGTACCCAAGCCAACCCAAGTCTTACTTACAGCTGATAACCAACAAAACCACTACTACCAGTAAAGTATTAAAAGTTTTTGGATCCAAAGATCCTAGTAATTGATAAGAACATTAAAAAACTTAGTTTTCCTTTTTCCCCTTCCCCTTTGCATTTAGTAGGATCTGGGCCTAGTCATCAGCAAGAAACTTGAAGAGCAACTTATGGTCCTCCATGTCCAAGCCCGCATCCTCCTTTTCCTGTGCCAACAATTGAAGGGTTGTTGCTGCAACATGGTAACTTTAAGGCCAAATTTGGAGAAGGTGAAGAACCCCTCCTCCAAAGCTTTGACCCTTCTTTCCAGATGCATGTATTTCTTGTCCATCACCTCGATCCTATCTTTAGGCCCCGCGTCTCCCTTTGCAGCAACCTCCTTCATTTTCTGTACTTGTGATTTATCCTAAAAAACTCGTTGGTTAGAGGAAACCTTCAAATTATCCTTAATAGGGGATGAAATTTTTATGGGGGAATTATCCTTCTTGTTGTTCTCTTCATAAAAGGTAATAGGTTTGAGGGAGAAGCTGGCAAACACATGGGTGGTCTCAGTTTTCCCCACTTTTCCATCAGACGCCTGGGTTTGAGTATCATCCACCGAATTGTTCCCAGAGTTAAAAATTTTCTCCCCCTCCTCATTATCATCATCCTTCTTGGAGTTGGAAATATCTTCCTCCTCCCTTCTATCACTGTTGTTTCGAGAGCTATCTTCTTCAACCTCCTCCATTGGGTATCTAAGGGACTTTTGTTTGCATCTAGCCTGGGAATAAGCAAGCCTCCCAGACCTCCTTCTAGGTTTACCCCCATTATCCTCCCCTGAATCCTCTCCAACAACCTCCACTAATTTTTCAATTTTAATCTTCTTGTTTCCCTTTTGTTCTAAGGCTATGTCAAATTTTTTATTTTTCTTAGTTTCCTTATTGGGGGAGTTCTGAGCATGGGGTGGGGTTTCCACAACCACCTCTCTAGGGGGACACAAGGTGAGGTGAAACTGATAAAGGCAGAAAATTAAGCCTTGATGAATTATGGTCAAATTTAAACCTTTACTCTTTTTTCCCTAACATCAGCAACCATGTCTTCAAGAGAGTGCAGAAGAAAAAAAGGAATAGAAATGAAGTCCCTATTTCTAAAATGATTCAAAAGAGGAAAATGGTAGTAATAGCATACACCAAACATACCCTCTAGTGTCAGATACCTCATAAGGACCAGACACACATCATCCCAGGGAGCAGATAACTTATCTCTTTTAAACCCACCTCTGTAATGAATCAACTCCTCATCCTCTGCGAAAAAGCTATTCATGTTGGCCTCATCAGTAATTTGCTAACTTTCCTCCATTTTTTTCCCTTCATGGAGAGGTTGGTTGCCATGGCCATTACTTCCTCTGTGACTTGGAAGGTGATACCATTGATGGTAACCTTCCTATCATTCCATCTATTCAAAAACTAATGCACACAATTCTCATCATATCTAGCCATTGACATCATGTAGGGTGAAAAACCCCCTTCCTTTAGTAAAAACTAGGTAGCCATTCTGTCCTTAAAGTTCTCAATTTTTGTTGGCTCTAACCGATTCAGGTCCCCCCCTATTTCAATTTCTCCAATTTCTGACTCCCCTTCTTCAGAAATACGCATTTGAACTTTTTTGGCTTTGATCTTTCTGCAACTACTCTCCTTCTTAACTCTTTTGAAAGGATGAAAATAAAAAGTGCAAACCCATATTTGATGAGCTCCAAAATCCCATACTGAGTTACTATGGGATTCATGGATGTCAAAAATCATAATTTTCTCACCCTGACGATTTCTAACACCCTAATTAATAATATCTTTCATACTTCCCTTTGGAGAGCAATTTGAAACTCACAACGGGTTTCCATAATTACAAAAAGACATTTTTCTTAATTTGTAATTACTCCATTTGCCATTTGTATGGCCACCTCTGCCCTTTACTTCCAAAAAACAATAGTTTAATTTAGTGACTAAAATCGCCGTGTTGCCAAATTTGGCATTACTTTTAAAGTTTATAGACTTCATCTTGAATTTTTCCCACCTTTTTCCTTGGATATCAACACCCTTAAATCTTCATTGAGATCAGCTAAATTCTCCCAACACATGATTTCCATTGCATTAAACCCTATGGTAGCCATCCCATCTACCACCTGATTGCCCTCCTTGTAGATGTGCTGCAGGTGGGCCATTTTCATTTCATTCAAGATTTTCTTAATATCCAAGATGATATTCCTAATCTTCCATCTTGATCTAGCCTCCCCCTTAACCAAATCAATCACTAATTTGGAGTCCCCTTCTATTGTTAACTCCATAATTTCTCTTTCCCTAGAGAGTTGAAGACCCCATAATAATGCCATAGCCTCTGCCAAATTATTGCTACCATTCCCCACCTTACTCACATAAACCAATAGCACATCACCATTCCTGTCCCGCAACACACCTCCAGCCACTCCAAATCTTCATTTTGTAGCACCATCAAAGTTTAGTTTATACTGTGTTATGGTGGGAGGTCTCCATTTTGTCTGTTGTCTCCTCCTCCTAGCTAAGTTATCAAAAAGGAAGAAATCCTCTTGACAGCCCCATTTTCAGCCACCAAGCCTTGAAATCTACTTGGCTCCTCCTTTGGCATTTTACATTTAGCCACTCCTAAATTTTCCTTTAATAATTTATTCATTATTCCAAAAACCACTTCCACTGTCTTACTTTCCTCCCTAAATATCATGTTATTTCTTTCTTTCCATATGTGCCAGCAAACATATGGTGGAATAATATTCCATAAAAAAACTAATCTTGGGTGGTAAAAGGGGCATTCCCAATACTCCACAAACTAGCCCAAGTTATCCTTCATAACCCAAGCCATGCCAAATCTTTCCCAAACCTTAGTCCAGATCCTTAAAGAAAACTTACATTCTATGAAAAGGTGGGAAATACTTTCTTCCTTTTCCTTACACAAACAGCAATAGTTTTTTACATAGAACTCCCTTTTGTCCAAATTGTCAAGTGTTAAAATTTTGCCATGCTGTGTCATCCACAAAAAGAAATTGATTTTAGGAATAAGGTTAGTAATCCATACCTTACACCACAAAATTGGGCTAGGATCCTTACTGAACATGAAAGTATATGGAGATTTTACAGTGAAGTTCCCATTTGGGGTTAAGTCCCAAGCCATAATTTCCTCCTAAGGCAGTAAGGGGAGTCTCTGTTCTTTTATCAATTCTTCCAGTTCCTTTAAGAGAACAACATCCTCATGTGAGTAGCCCTCCTTATGAAGCTTCTTCCACCTCCTCCCCTGATCAATATAGTCCCCAAATTTTCCCCCCATATCCTCTTTGAGAAGTTCCATTAAACCACTATATTTACTCAAGGCCAACAGTTTCCCATCCATCCACCTGTCTTCCCAAAATTCAATATTGAAGTCATTCCCCACAATCCACCTCAAACCTTTTCTTAGAAAACTTCTATTCCTAACAACATTATGCCAAATCTTTGAACATCAAGGGAGTTTATTATTATATAGGTTCCACCTAAAGGAGGTATTAGACAAATATTTAGCCTTCATGATATTTTCCCATCCCATGTTTCCTTTTGCTAGTCTCCAACCAATTTTTGTGAGGAGAGCTTTATTAAGACCCTTCAACCTTCTAACCCCTAACCCCCCTTAAATTTTGGTTTACACACCTCCTCCTAGTTGACTAGACTCAATTTATTTTTTTCCTCTATCCCTGACCACAGGAAATTCCTTTGAATTCTCTCAATTTTCTCTGCCATGTTTTGGTTGATTTTGAAAATGGATAAGAAGTAGATAGGGATTCCCTGAAGAGCAGCAGTGAGTAGTTGTAATTTTCTAGCATTACTTAAAATCTTCCCTTTCCAACCTGCAAGCTTCCTCTAAATTCTCTCCACAATCGTGTTCCAAAATTCATTAGTTACTTCCTTAGTAGTAAGGGGAAGACCTAGATAAGTGTTCAAGAGGCAAGCGGATTGGCAATCCAAGATTTTCCTAATCCTTCTTTGAAGTGAGGCTTCAGTGTTAAAGAAATAAATCTTACTCTTATGGTCATAAGGATAATGTAAAGTGAATCCAAGAGTCTCAAATGCTATTTGAAAGGGGAAATAATAGCCAGTGCATGATCAAGAGGTAAAGTCAATGGTCAATGGTTAAAGGAAAACTTTCAAAGTCATGACAAGTGTTAGTTGACCATGATCAAGAGATCATAAGGAAAGAAAAGTCAAAGTTTGATGCTATGCAAAGTTGTGGTTGTATGGTTGTAAGGCTCAAAGAAAGGTAAATGTTAAGGTTTTTGAAGCTATAGTAAAGAAAAGCCACAATCAACATATCATCGAGAGGTAAAGTCAGTGGTTAAAAGAAATCTTCCAAAGTTATGAAGTGGTTTATATAAAATGATCAAGAGATTGTAAGACAAAAAAAGATAAAGCCCGATGTTAAAAAAAATTGTGCTTGTGAGATCACAAAGGTCTATATATATTGAAATGATGCTACAAAAGGGTTCATAAACAGCTGAGTGTAAGATCGTAGCTGAGGAGAAGACATTGCAGTTGATGATTTGATCTTATGACAATCGGTTGATTGTAATATCCTATAAGACTTGAAAGGAACACTCAATCATACAATAAGGAAGTGATTGTAAGATCATAAAGGCCAAATTCCTTGCCTAAGATGATATGAAGGATTTGAATTTTAAAGTGGATCGTAAGGTCACAAGCCCTAAAATAAGAATATGAAAGAAATTTTTTCCTTTTTTTTGAGATGGAAAAGAAACATGAGCTCTCACTCAATGAAGTTTGAGTAAAGTACAGGGAATTCTAAGCTAGATAGTTATGTCAATGCTCCATTGAGGTGATAGAAAACACTGAATTTAAAACTTGTGCATGTAGGAAAGTAATACATAGAGAAGGTTGATGAAGTACATACAACATAAAGACATTCTCTAGGCTAGTAATAGGTTACCATTTACAGAAAAAAAAAGGTTTCCAGTAATTGTAGAGTTTTTAGTGCAAAGGATTCATAGTCTTCAGTGCTAATTGTAGAGTTTCTAGAGTTTTAATTCATAGTCAAGATGTATGATAAAGAAATAGAAGAGATTCAAGCTATAGATATGGAAGTTAATGAGACTTCTACTTCTAAGGGAGGAAAAACCAAGTAGAGGAAGCCAAATAGATTTTTAGATGAATGGATAAAGTTGTTCCTGGACTCATCAAATGTTATCTCTACAATAACCATGATTTCAAAGATATGTATGTATTTTTTAAGGATGTTATTTGCCCTAGAATTGATGGTTGTGAGTTCTTTAGATATTTCTACAACAACAGACTTGACAAGATTCCTATGTGCAATCAATGGAAGAAGAATCTAGCTAAGCTTATTTTTCTTGAGGTATTTGTAGATGTTGATCTTGTAATAGCCCTAAGTAGATATTAAATCCAAGCCACTAAATCTTTTCATAGGCATGATGGGACTATTCTATACACATTAGATCGTGCTTCTTTCATTGAAACTTTTGAATTAGATAAAACAATTAGTGAATCATTAGATTTAGAAGAACTTCAGGAGAAGTTCGAGAGAAATACAAAGTACTACACTAGAAAATAAATGATGCAACATATCCCAATGGACCTAAAGAAGGTTGGAGATTATCCAAAGAAGGTAGAAAAGATTAGGCCACATCATAAATTTAAGAATTACTTTGTGAATAATGTGTATGGTTTCCACAAAGTAGTAGGTAGAGATGGTTCTGATATGGTATATAGATCAATAGACATAATGGCTAGAGATGTACAAGATGCATATCATAGTGTAGAATATGATTATGTAGATTTTATCTTGGAGAAAATCAAAAATAATGTTGAGCTGGCACAAAAAGGAGAAATGAGGAATAGATTCAACCATTACTCATTGATTATGCATCTGATTCTATATAAGAACATGGGGTACATCAGCCTAGATTTCATTGATCAAACATCAGATGCCAATGGAGAGCTATCAGTTCAATTGTGGACACAGGCATGGGATAGATTCTATCATTACTCTAATTGTGTTTCCCTTTCCAATAACTTTAGTTCTATAATTATGAGAATGCTAGACCCTAGTTTCTTTAGGGCCCCTAAAATCTTGAAAATTTTATTGAGACCATCCCTTCTGCCTGAAAGTAAAAGGCTAACTCATAATTGGGGAGACATCTTCTTGTTCCCAACTTTTTCACTCATAAGAGTATATGGTTGTCCTCAACCACCTCACATATTGCCCAAATATATCCCTCCCAGATTGGCCATCACTGAATTCATGTAGTAATTGTTTTTAGTAAATAAGGAATATTTAGGTCCTAAGGTGCATGAAGGCACATTTCTTTATAGATGTTTTAAAATAGGAGACTTTTCAATTGGAAAAGAATCCTTGGACCAAATTCATTCTTTCCTCTACCACTATAATTTTTCAACTACTCCCTATAGAATGTATGACCCAGATGACTACATGAGAAACACCTTGAAAGAAATTAGGAATTATGTGTTGTCAAGTTCAAAATAATTACCACATGAGGACTTGATTCCAAAAATTGTAGCTAAGGGGGTAGTTGTTGACAAGTTGGCTAAGTTTGATGATGTTTTAAGGGTAGAAAGGGAGATGAAGAAAGCAGACCCAAATTTCAAGGGTTTTAATAGGGATATCCCTTATCCACAAAGGATGAGGAAGATGATAAATGATCATGCTAAGATCATAGCACAAGTGCCTACAGGAAAAATTGGAGAGGAAGAAAGGGTAAATCCTAATAGCTCAAAACTAGATGTGACCTTGGAAGTTGAAGAGGAAGAGCTTGTTGAAGCATCATGGCTTACCAAGGGTAACAAAAGGGGAAAAAAAGTAGTCCATATACCTAAAAAGGTAAAACAAAGGACATTGCAGATTATGCTAGGAAGAGATCAATATTTTTTCTAATATAAGGCAGAGCTACATATAGGATAGGTTGAATGTGTTAGAAATAGTAGTTCAACAATATAATTGAGAGGGGGGGGGGGTGAATCAGTTATATAAAGATTTAACCTTTTAAATCAATCTCAGCCACTCAACCAAAATAAAATAGTAATCATAAAGAAATGCACATACACAATTACACCAAATAGTTGACTAGGGAAACCCTTGATCAGAGGGAAAACCCCAGTGGGAATGATGCCTACAAAATGATGTATTAATATAAATATTCCTTATTAGAGGATAGACCCTGTTAGGAGTCTATTACAACACTTAGTACAAAGAGTCCCTATTAAAAGACTTTGAATCATTGTTAGGAGATTCCAACCCTATTAGGAGTTGTAGAAGGTAGCTAAACCCATTATCCAAATAGCATCAAGATCAAATCAATGAACCCACTATCCAATTGATCTTGTTACTATTCCTTTCAAAGTAGTAGATGTGTAACAATCTTTCACTTCTTCCTCTATCTAGTATGTCAGACTTCTTCGCCTTTAAATCATGCAATCAGATCTAGAACTCTATATTCATCAACAGTAACCCTTAAGGTCACTTACACACATTAGCAAATCATTTTTCTCTGTTGCTTCTCAATATGTAGCTCTTCTTTTCTCATTGATTTCAATGATCATATATAAAAGTAAAAAAAGAATCTTTCCTTTATACCATACTCAATATTAAACCCTTGAGTTGGCTTCACACTTTACCATATGTTAATTAATTGAAAAACATATTTAATTAATCTTATCAGCTCACAGTTATACCCAAACTTTCACACATGTGACTTTCATACCTATGCACTTGTTGATGCCATCAATAGTTAGTGTACTACCTCTAGTTAACTATGCAACCCTTTATTCCACATACAATGCTCTATATTGATTGTATAACAAAAATCATTTTTCCAATGCTTTGTTTCCATGTGATTTTCTATAAATCATTAATATCTTTCGTACACTATCAATTCAGGTTCTATGCACTTGCCCATGTGACAAATACATGCTATATATGTGCTAGTAATTGCACATAAGCAGGTATGCAATGTATTGTCCTCAATACAAAAATTGCAATTTGCTACTTTGTTAGTCTTTCACAAACTTATTACTATGTTGTCATCAATGAAAAACATGATTATAAATACATCATAACAATGTTCTGCAATACTCCCGCATAGCATCAGCATACATGCTAACATTCTCCCCCTTTGGCATTAATGGCAACATAAATGAAAAACATCTAGTTTAAGAATACTAACAAGTCTTTTCATCAATTAGATATTGCTAGATCCACAATTACAATACTTTTTCTCCATAATACAAGATCTCTCTAATGTAAGCTCTCTCTAATTTTTTTCATGTCACTCTCTCCCCCATTGACATCAATGTCAAAGATAGTACATAAATGGTTCAATTTCTTGAACATACAATAACCTATTTAGCATGACCACAACCTAGTCTATTGCTTTACAACTTCTATAAACAACACATGTGTCTAAAGACACTATTGTATACCAATTATCAATTACCAAGAGTCCTTGCTAACTCTATTTATAACAGATACTCCCCCATAGAGGAAGCATCAACATTCAGTCTAGTCTAACAATGTTGCTATGTACCCTGGATTGATGCATTTTCACATCTTCTAGTCTGAGCTAGGTGGGGGCATAACCCCAAGCATGCCTCTCAGGTACTCAAATGTATCCTTTGGTAAGTCCTTTATGAAAATGTCCGCAATTTGTTCCTTAGTGTTGATGTATTCTAGTCTAATTTCTTTCTCTGCACCTTTCTTTCTCAACACATGATACTTAATGGCTATGTGCTTAGTTTTAGAATGCAAAATAAGATTCTTGGACATGTTAATAGTACTTGTGTTAGCATAATAAATGATAGTAGGTTCTGTGAATGTAATTCCAATATCCTTCACCATCTACTTCTTCCATATGACTTGATTACAATTATTTGTTGCTATAAGATACACTTCTTCAGTAGTGCTTTGTGAAGTACAATCTTGCTTCTTGTTGAGCCAAGAAACTAGTCTTCCTCCAAGGAAGAATGCTCCTCCATGAGTGCTCTTTCTATCATAGAGTGAAATCATTGCTTCTATCATGCCAAATGCCATAATCATATGTCCCTTTTAGATATCTAAATATCCTCTTTATTGTTGCATAGTGATATTCTTTGGAATAAGCTTGAAATCTTCCCACAATTCCAACTGCATTAGCTATATTTGGTCTACTATGAGTTAGATACTATAATCCTCCAATCATATATCTGTATTTCACCTATTCAATAGTAGGTGTCTCATCCTTGCTTGATAACTTGTGACCAGCTATTATAGGAGTTACAATGAGTTTACAATTTTCTAGACCAAATCTTTTCAGCAAATCTTTCAAATACTTGGTCTGAGAAATAAAGATAACTTCTTTGTTTTGAATAATTTGCAATCTTAAGAAGAATTTCATTTCTCCTATCATGCTCATCTCAAACTCATTCTTCATATCTTCTGAGAATTTGTTACTGGCTTCATCATTTCCTCCAAAAATGATTTCATCAATAAATACAATAATTATCAACAAATCATCTTCTATTTCTTTCAAATACAAGTTAGTTTCCATTTTTCCTTTAGCAAATCCAAGCTTTGCTAAGTATTTATCCAACCTTGCATACCAAATTCTAGGTGCTTTCTTTAATCCATACAAGGCTTTCTTCAATTTGCAAACCATATACTTCTCTTTTGTCAAAGGAAAACCCTCTAGTTGTTCAATGTAAACTTCTTATTCAAGTTCTCCATTCAAGAATGCTAACTTAACATCCATCTAATATACCTTAAAATTCTTGTTTGTTGCATATGCTAGGAACATTCTAACTACTTCCATTCTTTCAACAGGTGCATATGTCTCCTCATAGTCAATTCCTTCTTGCTAAGAGAAACCTTTGCATACAAGTCTTGCTTTGTTTCTTATTGCTTCTCCATGTTCATTCATTTTATTTCTAAATTCACATTTTGTGTTAATCACATTTTTGTCCTTTGGTCTAGGAACTAATTCCCATGTGTCATTTTTAATTATCTACTAAATTTCCTCCTCCATTTCTTTTACCTAATGATCATCTTTGATTGCTTCATCTATGCTCTTTGGTTCTTATTGAGATATTAGACATAGTTCTTTTTTAATTATGCCCCTTTGTGATTACTTCCTTTTCTTTACTTCCTATTATTTGATTAGCAAGATTATTTCTTATCGAATTTCTATTTGTGGTAGGAATTTCTTCTTCAATTCTTATTTTAGGTAGTGTGCTCTATTCTTCTCTTGCTACTTCAGTTTTCACATTAGTCTACAATTCATTGTTAGTTTTGAGAAACAATTCATTGCATCTGTTGGTCATCCCAAAATAATCATCTCCATCAAAGTTATAATCCATCATTTTTTCCTTGGTGCCAAAATTTTCATCAATTTTATTATTTATGCATTCTACTATAGTTTTTGTTCTATAGTTGAAACATCTGTAAGCTTTACTTTTTAATGAAAAGCCAAGAAAAATACCTTCATTGCTCCTTGAATCAAACTTACCGATATCATCATCTCTTTTGATGTAACATTTACTTCTAAATATCCTAAAGTACTTGACTAATGATGTATGACCAAACCATAGCTCATAGGGTATTTTTTCCATACCTTTTCTAATCAGCACTTTGTTCAATGTGTATGGATTTCTTCTCTCCAAAAGGTTTCTAGTACATCATTCTAAAATAACATAGCTTTTTTTGCTTTAGCAATTGGATTGTTTCTTATTTCAGCAATCCCATTCTGCTCAAGTTTATGGGGTGAGGATAGTTGTCTTCTAATACCATGCTCTTCACAATAGATATTGAATTCTCTAGAAGTGAATTCTCCTCCTCTATCAGATCATAAGGTCTTGATTTTAATTCTAGATTCATTTTCAACTTTTTTTTTTAATATCTTGAATTTCTTAAATGCCTTTGATTTTTCCTTAAGAAAAGCTACCCACATCATGCTAGTAAAATCATCAACAAAAATCATAAAATACCTTTCTCCATAGAATCCTCTAGTTCTTGCAAGACCACTCAGATCTATATGAACCAATTCCAACTTTTGTGTAGTACAAAACTATATTCTATGAAATGAGACTCTCTTCTACTTAGCCAAGATACATTCCTTACAAATAGTGTCAATGGGCTTAGTGATCTTAGGTAAATCTCTCGCAGCAAGTGCATTGTTGACTTTCACAATGTTATCAAAGTTAATGTGACAAAATCTTCTATGCCATAACCAACTATTGTCAACCTTAGCTACCAAGCATGTTATTTCAGTAGAATTTAACTAAAATACATTACCTTTGGTTCTTGTGCTAGTACCAAGTAATTTTCCTTCCTTATTCTTGATAATGCATGTGTCATTACCAAACTACAACTATAACCTTTGTCCATAAGTTGTCCAACACTTAACAAGTTATGTTTCAATCCGTCAACAAAATAAACATCATTAGTGTATATATGTTTTTCCATCAAGTGTGTTAGATCCAATTCATGTAATGTGATAGGCTGCATTGTTCCCTACTCTAATAATTCCTCCATCATGGCTTCTAAATTTGACAAATTTTCTTATATCACCAGTCATGTGATGCAAACAGCCACTATCAATGATCCAATCTTTATTTTCAACTTGTGAGATTAGTGCACTTTCTTCTCTAATTTCTCTATCAACATCATCCTCTTTTATAGCTACAAACCCTAATTCATCTTCACTCATGTTTTGATAATATTCTTCTTCCTCTTCTTCTTCATCAACATATAAACAATTTCTAGATCTTCTAGACTTGAACCTTCCCTTATACTTTCTTTCTCTTTTAGGACACTTTAAAGATGTGTAATGACCATATTCATTACATGTCCAACATTTGAAGATATTCTTACCATCTTTTTCTCTTTCCACAAGAAGAGCTACTCCCTCTTGGATCTTTTCCTCAATAGGCCTGCTATTGCTAGCAATGTCTCCCTACACTTTTTTGTTCCTTGCTAAACCAAGTTTGATATTCAATGCACTAAATGTTGTCTCAACTTTTGCTAATTCTCTAGATAGTTTAAAATCAAATTCTATAGCTTCCAATCTACCAAGTAATGTTTCTTTGGTGAAATTGTTAGTATAGGGTATCATCAGTTGAATCATTTGTGCTACTAGTGTCAGACTTTTCAAGATCTTCCATATCACTTCATCATCAAATTTCTTTCCATCAAGAGATGTCATTCTTGAAAAAATCTTAGATATTTTTCCAACATAGCTTCTTATAGATTCATCTTCCATCATTCTAGCATCTTGAAATGTGCAATATGAGTTTTTCAATCTAACCCTCTTTGCATGTGTATCACCCTCATAATTATCCTCTAAGATTTTCCAATTTTCATGAGATGTTTTGAGTTGTTTTACCTGATTGTACTCACATTCAAGTTCAAATAAGGTAAGTAATATGGTTGTCATTTATAGCAACATATTTATTTTGCAGATTATTTATGTTTATTTGTGAAGGAAAATTATCTAAGTATTAGATAGCATTATAGTAGCACTACAAATTTGGTGATAGTAGAATATTCCCTTGGAATATTCTCTTGCATAGGTAACCAGAGATGCATGACATCATATTGATGACGTATACTAGTGTACATGTCTATGCGACAAATCGAGTTTCAATTATGAAGGAATTAGTGATGCAGTGATGTTACATCACAAAATACAGTATATAAGTAGAAAGTGTTAAATGACTTGATTAATTATTTTTATTATTATTTCTATGTGAGCCAACTCTAAGGATGTTATGTGAGCTGACTAAAGGAAGAATTAACCAATATTTTTGGTATAAGTAAAGAACTTCATTTGCAAAGTTAATGGGAAGTAATCTAATTGCAAAATTGATACAATCTTGTGAAATAAGAGTAACAAGTGAGTGTGATGTTATGAGTCATGATGCAAAGCAATACTATGTGAGATTTGATGTGAATTGATATGTGCTCATTCATTCTTCTCATGAAAAATTGATAATCAAAAGATTTGCAAAGTATAGCAAATAATCCAGTATTATATATATACCTATTCTCTTGAAGAACTTATTGTATAGTTTCATGTTAGGGTAGTGGGCTCTTCTTACACACATTTGTATATGATCTAGCAACTCCTAATAGGGTTGAGGCTTCTAACAAGGCCTAGTCTCCTAACAAGGACTTGAGACACTATACATGCTTCATAGACTCTTAACAAGGTCAACATCCTTAACCGGATACTTTATATAGTGAATCATCTTGTGGGTTCCATCCCCACCAGAGTTTTTCCCTTGCCTAGGGTTTCCCTAGTTAACAAAATATAGTGTTGTGAGTTCTCTTCTTGTGTGGTTGTTCATGTTGTTTATCACTTTTGGTTCTCTTTCTCATGCATATCAAAAATTAATTAATAATATTCAATTGTGGGTAAAAAGATTGAAAATACTGATTCACACCCCCCCCCCCCCCCCTCAGTATTATCTATTTCTAACAAATTTGTTAGAAATAGATAATACTTGGGGGGGGGGGGGGTCTGTGAATTAGTAGTTTCAATCTTTTTACTCACAACTAAATATTATTAATTACTTTTCGATATGCATGAGAAAGAGAACCAATAGTGATAAACAACATGAACAACCACACAAGAAGAGAAATTACAACACCATATTTTGTTAACTAGGGAAACCCTGGCCAAGGGAAAACCCCAATGGGGATGGAACCCACAAGATGATTCACTATATAAAGTATCTAGTTAAGGATGTTGACCCTGTTAGGAGTCTATGATGCATATATAGTGTCTCGAGTCCCTGTTAGGAGACTAGGCCTTGTTGGAAGCCTCAACCCTATTAGGAGTTGTTGGATCATATACAAATGTGTGCTACAAGAGCCCACTGCTCTAACATGCAACCATACAATAAGTTCTTCAAGAGAATAGGTATACATACAATACTGGATTATTTGTTGTACTTCACAGATCTTCTAATTATCAATTTTTCATAAGAAGAATGACTACACACATATCAGTTCACATCAAATATCACACAACATTGCTTCACATCACAACTCATAACATCGCACTCACTTGTTATTCTTATTTCACAAGATTGTATCAACTTTGCAATTAGATTACTTCCCATTAACTTCGCAAATGAAGTTCTTTACTTATACCAAACATATTGGTAAATTTTTCCTTTACTTAGCTCACATAACATCCTTCGAGTTAGCTCAAAGAGAAATAATAATTAATATAATTAATCAAGTCATTTAACACATTCTGGTGATATGCTCTGTTCTGCAATGTAACATCACTACATCACTAATTCCTTCATAACTCAAACTCAACTGGTCATATGGACATGCACACACGTATATGTCATCAATATTATGTCATGCATCTTTGGTTAACTATGCAAGAGAATATTCCAAGGGAATATTCCACTATCATTAAATCTATCGTGTTGTTGTAATGTTGTCTAATACTTAGAAAAATTTTCTTCACAAATAAACATGAATAATCTGCAAGACAAATATGTTGCCATAAATTACAACCATATTACTTACATTATTTGATTAATTGTACATATTTCCAATAATCTCCCACTTTGGAATTGATGGCAACATTTTGGGAAAATTGGCTAAGTCCCAAACACGTTGTCATACCAAAAAAAGATAACCATAACACAGTAGAACATTGTATTCATGTTTTGAAAATATCACATCCCTTATGACTCTGATTAAAAAGTTAGAAAAAACTTAATTACTACTATACTTTTCCTTATTTCTCCCCCTTACAATTATAGCAATTACAATCAATCACTTCTACTATACTTTTGCTTATTTCTTCCCCTTACAATGACAGCAATTACAATTAATCACTTACAATTTTCCATACTTCTCCACCTTTGACATCAATGGCAAAGGTTCCATAAAAGAAAAGTCTATCAAAACCTAGTAGCTACATCAAAACTTGGTAAAGCAATCATTGATGTTGGTTTTCAACTGTGCAAAGTGTTTCTTCCAACTTTCTTTTAGTGCATCAGATACACTGATTAGTGCACACAAAATATATGCAGCTAACTATGATGCATTCAAGTCTATAGCCACAAACTTGTCATATGAAGATTTGTTGACAAGAATTCCTTCAACTAATTCTCTAGCAATGTTACTTGTGGGAACAAGTGTTCTCTCAGAAGACTAAATCTCTTTAGAGCTTTCTCTTTCTCTACTTGGATTTCCCTTATGTTGTCATGAAGTGTTTGGATTGTATGCTCACTAGTATTTAACTTCTGATTCTGCTTCATAAATTTTTTAGTGAGCATCTGAACATTAGTTACCTTTTCCTTTGTTTGATCATCAAATTCTTGAAGATGGATATATGCCAAGCTACACTTAGCATAAACCTATTTTCCTTGTTCTACACACTATCTCAATGCCTTAATGCATTCATTCAAGGTTGCTATATCATTCCTCATATTAGTACACATGGTATTAAGGATTTTACCATCATGTTCTATTTGTGCTTGAATTGTAGCTACATTAGAGAGTGTTGAAAACTCATCATCAAAAGCTTTACATAGAATGGTTGTGTGCTATTGAATATCTATAGGGGTGTCAACAAGGCTTACTATCTTTTCCATTCTATCCAAATCTGAAGTCAAAGTCTTTTCAATGCACTTGACTGATTTCTTTTTCTCAAGAAATTTACTTAAAGAAGATATAATATTTTGCACTTTATCTTCTTCATCTAATTGAACTATTTCTACTATGACCACTATTGCATAAGTAGGTGGTGTAGAGGGTGTTGTTGCTACTGCTGAGGGAATGCTTGAAGTAGTTGCTTTAATGCTTCACTCAATCTTCTTTGCAAAAGGTGCATCTTCTTTCTTAGGCTCCTAAACCTTTTCTTAATCAGATGAGCTACTATAGTCAAAAATATTGCCAACAATGCTTGTACCAAAATCTTTGAATGGGTCCTTAGTTTTATCAACTGTCAAATTGGTCTTATTTACTTGCATAGATTCACTGCCAATGGTGATATGTGGTGAATCACTAGAAATTGGTGTTGTTGTAGGTTGTTCAAAACTGTGAGGTGGACTTCCTACTGTAGGACTAGCTCCCTTTGTTTGTGCACACACCTCAAACTCTTTAGGCATAGGGCTTGCCTTCTCTACACTCTTCTCTAATATAGTGCTTTCTTTTGTTTTTTGTGCACTCTTATTTGGCATAGTAGACATATATGTAACTATATCCTTTTCAATTTTCTTGTTCACTTCTTCATAATTTCCTCCCATGAGGAGAATGGATCTCTTTTTGTTTCTCAATAGAAGTGTTATACCTTTTAGAACTTATGTTATCTCTTCTTCATTATTTAAAATGCATAGCTTTTTCACCATATTGAGTCATATTTTCTTATCTTCCTCTATTACTCTGCATTTTCTATTTCTCAATCTATTATACAAGTCTTCAGTTATATGTCCTCTTATACTATCAAACCTTTTATCTTTAAGAAACATATTTCTAACTACAACATTCTCTAGCTATCTTCTATCCATATTATTATACAAATCATACTATTTATTTAATTGCACAAAATTTTTATCATTAATAATGTGCATGTTGAGATTTTCTACCTTGGGTTTCCATGTCTTTCATCCGGCTAAGGTCTTAGGTTCTTGGTCACTTGGCTCTACTAGTTTGTCACTAGTTTCTTCTTTAGATTCAAAAGAGCTAATTTACAAAGTTCTTCTTTTCTTTATAGGACCACTTGTTGCTTGCTTGACTCTATTATTAGGAGGAGTTCTGGTCCTTTCAAGTCTTTTGGACTTCTTGGGTGCAGGTGTTTCCTCAGCCTTTACTGGATTCCTTGGTGGTTGCTACTACACAACTGCTACATATGGTAGATTAGGTGCTTGTGCACCAGTCTGGGCAACTATTACCTCTTCAGTGGGTCTTGTCACTACAATGGGTGTAGAAGTCAATAGCTCAGGTTGAAAACTAGCCTTCATTTCCATGGCTATCCCTTTTACCTCATCAAATTCTTTTCTTGACATTCTTAATTCTTTCAAAATAGAATCAATCACCTTTTCTACTTTCTTCTTGGAGTTCTTTATTATCTGACAAGCTTTAACTTCTCTCATTTTCTTAGCATATGTCCCCCATCTAGGACATTTAGAATCAACTTCTAAGTGAAGGATTATTTGTGCATATCCTTCAATCAATTCCTCACTCATTTCATAGTTCATGGGTTCAATGAATTTGACTCAAGGAATTACAGTTTCCATACAAGTGAAATCTATCTCTACCATGAAGCACAATTCATCCTTGTATTTTTCCACTAGGACATGAGGTATCTTATACCTTTGCTTCATTTTTCTTGGAAAGACTTCATCATTTTTTCAATGTCATTATCTTTGACTGTTTTAGGTCTTGATCTGTATGCGTGAGTGATTGTTTGCATTGTGCACTCACTTCCATTCCAATTCATGATACTAGGAAACTTCTTAGTTGTGTAGAAGAATATGTGTCAATAGTGATTAAAACCTAAAGACTATAGTCCTAGGCATATTGATTCTTGATATATTATCCAATAGTTATGTTTGGATAATGTCACATAAATTAACATCTTCCCCTCTTACTGCCAGGTGGGGTACATCAAGAAATCCTACAAGGACTGAATCTATCCTAGATCCATGATTGAATTTGTATCCCAAAATTTTGAAAATCAATCTTACTCTATCATCCTAAATATTGTTGACTTTCATGTTTTTTCCATCAAAACATGTGTTGATATTTGTCTCAACTATTTTGCACACATTCTTGATGTTCACCGGATTACTTTCTTCATTACTCAAATCTATGACCTTGTGAATTAGATCATTATCAATACATATGATAGAGTCTCCCAACCATAAAAGATCATCATTTACTCTACTTAGAATTATCCATGTCCATTCATGATTGTTGAAGTCCAGTAGAATATATGCTTAACTAGGTTAAGTTGCTCTAGATATCCATATTTAGGTTTTAGGGACAAGTCATTTTTGCACATCTTCTTCAATTCCTTATGAATTTCTATGTCTCCTGTGCTTTCAATTTTTCAGTAGATATAACCTCTTATATCCTCAATGTGAGGAACATTTTCTAGAACTTGAAAAAAATGCTCCAATTGGGTCATCAAGCAAAGAAACAAATGGGTGTTTCTTAAAATTGTATCTAGGTCTATTGCTAACATTAAAAACCTCTTGTTTTTCCATTTCTAAAAGTTATGCTCAACAAATATAGAAAATACCTTAATTTTTCATATTAGGGTTTTTGGTGACTTTGTGTAACTGTAGACCTCTTTAATTCTTCAAATCTTACTTTGATCTTGCACTTAGACTTCACACAAACAAATGATGTATGCAAATCAATTCACATCCTTTAAATCTTTCACAATCTGTACTTTGCATTAAATGTATGTCTACCACTGGCTTAGTATATTGTCTCTATATAATAGAAAGGTTATTCTTCTTATATACCCTTATCTTGATTATATTAATCAATGTGCACTTTGCTACAGACTCTTTTCAATGTCTAGGTCATATTGTTAACTATGCAACCTTTGATATTCTTCCTAACATCAGTTATCAATAACTGACACTCTGTTTCACTTAGAATGCTTAATTCTAGTAGGATGAGTCACAGACAATAAGTGACTTCATTGTCTTGTTAGGTACATCTTCTAGAGTTGTATGAGAGCTTTCAGGTTCCTTTGCCTTTACAAATATTTCCTTGAGTTCTTTTGTTTGCTCCTTCATTTATTCCTTCAAACTATTATCATTTCTTCTATTGTTCCTTTTATAATTCAGATTCATTTTTAGGTGTCTTCTGTCCATTCTGCAAAATGTTTCTATATGTCCAAAATTATTACATAATTGGATTACAAGTACATTTTTCTTTTGTTCACTTTGCTGGTCATCAAATGCTCTATAATTTCTTGCTATGTGTCCAAGATTTTTGCATCTATAACAAACAGTTTGTCTTCTTTCTCCACTTTCATTACTGTGAGATCTTCTTATGTTTCTTGCATGGTTCGTATTCCTAAACATTCTACTATTTGCATTACTACTATCAAATTTAGGTTTCTTACAATCTACTGCATAATAACCATATCCACGATAATTATGACAAATAAAAATTAGAGATAGGTTTGAAAGACTTACCTTTACAACCATCTTTAGGTTCATCAGACCAGGCATGACATTCCTTTCTTCTTTTATCCTTATTTTCATTAGATTCTTTAACTTTCTCAGAGTGTGTAACATTCTCTTTGGATGTATCATCTATTTTGCTCAGATCCTTCCTATGTAAATAGGCATTTTTCTTTATTGACATATGAACCATGCATCTTCAATAACCTGAACACCTCCCTTAGATTTTCTTTGTGTTCCACTATGTTCTTCTTGTACATTAGGATATCATCCAAATAGACTACCACGCATTGATCCAAGAGTGGTCGGAACACACCATTCATCAAAGTGTTGAATATCATAGGGGCATTTGTTTTGAGTTGTTTTACCTTGGGAAAATGAGTAAATTCAGTGTCAAAAGGTTCAAACACTTACCGAAGCGATCACGGAGGCTAACGGACTACTCGACTATAAGGGAGATGTGACCAAAGGCTTTGGAGGAGCACGTGAGAATAATGAGAAGAAGTTTCATCAACATGATAAGAAGAATGAAACTACTCCAAACCATGATGGTGATCACAAAGGCAAGAAGAAAGCTAATAAGGCAAATGGGAAGGACAATGCCAAGGAAAAGGAGACAACCCCAAAAAAGAAAAAGAACCAGAACTTGGGTTGCTTCATTTGCAACAAGATTGATCACTAGGTGAAGGAATTTTAGGATAGGAGTAGGATCAATGCTATCTTAACTAAGGCAGCAAAGATGCCCAAGATGAGCACCTTGCAACTCCTCAACTTGATGCATGATCCATCTAATGCATCCTGTACCGATAAACATGAGTTATGCTACCTAGAGGTCTTCTTTGGAGGGAAGAAGGTTATGGCCATGGTAGACTTAGGGGCAACATACAATTACATATTAGTGAGGTAGGCAAGAAAGTTGGGCCTCAAGATAGAATAAATGATGACTCACTACAAGGTAGCCACAACACTAGCAAGGAAGTTGGATGGTGAAATCCAAAAGGAGATCATTCAAGTAGGACCTTGGCAAGGGATAGTTGGCATGGTTACCATCAACATGACTAAGTTCAATCTTATCCTAGGATAGGAGTTCCTAAAGATGGCGTAAGCAGCAATGATGTCGCACTTGAGTTGTATCTTAGTGCTTAATCCAGCATGGCCATATTTGATACTACAATGAAAAACAAGATTTGTGAGCAAGTCATAAGTGTGCTAAGTGTAAAATAGATAGGAAAGGTTAATTAGGATGAGCTATACTTAGCCACATTGCTTGGAGGTTGGGCGGAAGAAGAGTCACTTGGGACTTCCAATGAATCAGTACTCCAAGATGTTTTACTAGAGTATGTCGAGCTCATGCCTGATAAATTGCCATCTGTGTTACCACCATGAAGACATGTGGATCATAGGATTGAGCTAGAGGAAGGAGATAGGCCATCGAAAAATCTTTGTAGTGCCCTTTTGGAACTGAGATGATTGAGTTAAAGAAGCAATTGACAAAACTTGTTGAGGCTAGCTATCTTCGACCATCTAGATCACCCTATGCTGCACTTGTCTTGTTTCAGCGCAAAAAGGAAGAGATGCGTAGGCTTTGCATGGACTATCGAGCATTGAATAAGCTGATGATCAAAAACAAATATGCACTCCACCTCATCATGGACAATTTTGACTGCCTAGTGGATTCAAAGGTGTTTAGCAAGCTGGATTTGCAATAGGGTTATTACCAAATCAAGATTGCGTCAGGAGTCAAGAAAAAGATGGCTATTGTATGCACCCTAATATGGTTGCCTAGACTATGGGACCTTATTATTCAATTTATAAATTTCTTGAATCAATGGTTTGCAATATTTTATTAAATCAATTCAAATTAATTTCCTTGATCAAATTTGATTATTTCATTTCTAAGGTTGATCATTTTATCCTATGTCTTTTTTAATTAAAAGAAAATCTCCCTTTTAATTAAATAAAATAAGTCCCCATTTAATTAAAAGAAAACCTCTCTTTTAATTAAATTTGTCCACATTTAATTAATTAAGAGAAAAATCCATCTTTTAATTTAATTAAATATTTCCTATTTAATTAAAAGAACTTGCTCCCTTTTAATTAAATAAATCCCACATGAAAAAGGAAATGAAATAAATAAAAATTAAATAAATTCCTTTTTCCTTCCCTCATTTAATTCTTCTCCTCTTTTCTCATTGGTGGAATTTTGTCTCACAAGGATCAAACTCTAGTATCCCATATTGGTTGTGAGAAGCTTTCCACCTCCACTTTTTTTTTTATAAGGGAGAGCCCTCTCCTCATTTTTTACTTCCATTATTATGCTATTGTTATGATGCAGGTTTGGACATCCATTATTATGCTATTGTTATGTTGTAGGTTTGGAGAGCAATATTTGAAGGAGTTTGAATACTAAAGCTTTTTGTGGAGAACTTCTATCTTCTTGTATTCTTGTCTTCTTCTCTCATGCATCCATGGCTTCCATCATTGTGATCCATCCTTGCATTTTCATATTAGCTTAGAGTCATATTTGTTTTCATAGATTAATATTGCATTGTTATTTCCTTTCATAAATTAGGTTTCTTTTCTTGCATTATCATTATTTAAATTAGCTTGCCTTTTCATTTTCATGCATTTTGGATCCTTGAAACTCTCATTTTATGGTGTACTTTCATGGGCATAAACTAGGTCAAACTGAGGGCCTCCATTACAAACCCTTGCACTACATGAATAGAGAGTTATGAGTCACAATTTGAGACCTCATTCTTGAGCAATCTTGGATATAATGACTCATAGAAGTGTGCCCATATTTTAGGCACACATTTTTGGCACCCATCGTGGGGCAACCCACCTTTACTTGTTGGTTTTGGAGATTTTTAGATCTAACCCCCTTGTACAGATTTGTTTGGAGACAAAAAAAAGCCTAGATCTAAAAGATTTGATCATATCTCCCAAAAAGCTAGGTATTTTGATCTAAATTTTTTTGTGTAAGGTGGTGACATATCAAGTAAGCATTGGTCCAATTATTATATTTTTCTGGTATGTTTTCAATTTTTATTATTTTTCCTTAATTTTTCATGAAAAAACATTTTTTGAAAAAAATTAATTTTTTGGAAATATCTCTAGATTCTAAATAGAGTTTATTCTTTGCATTTTGATTTGACAAATCATATTAGGGCTCAATAATTTGATTTGTAAAAAATAGTCTATTTCGATAAAATGGCTCCCTAGGACACAAATTAAAAGATCTTTTCAAAATTCTAACATTTTTGGAAAGCTCTCTGATCTTTGATAGGGGTCTATTTTTTTAATTTATGGTTTTGGATCCAAATTCATATCATATAGGTCCAATCTTTATGACTAGGTCAAAAATCAATAAAAAAAGGGAATTTAATGAATAGCTTGCATTTAATTTTTACAATAGATCAATGCATGATATGAGATTTCATTTGGGTTATCTTATGATTATTATCACTCTTTAAAATTATAATTTTAGATCTAACCCTATTTTTTCATAATTTGGATATATATTGCATATCTTATGTTTGCTTATTTTTTCTTGTTGCTTTGTTCATTGCGAGTGAGCATTCAAGTGTAAACAAAAGGTACAAAAAAAGAAAAGACACATTGCAAGGATTACCAAGTATTTTGTTTGATCTGTATAACATTTGGATTTGGAACTAAAAGTAACATCTCATGTGTTTGGCTTAAGTGCTTTTACATGCTTTCATAGATTCACACTTCATTTGGTGCTCTAAAATAGTATCTAGATTTTCTTTCACGCATGTATGTTTCACATAAAAATTAGGCCCTATGAACACTATTTGGGAGATCTTGAAAGAATGAGCTTCATTCACTTGCTTTACATGTGAAGCTCCTCTTGATGAAGGATCCTCTTGTAGGTAGGGAAGGATATTTGTTATTATCTCACTATTCTGCTTGGATTTGTCCTCAACATCTATTAGTCCTTTCTCTTTTGAGATTGGTGGTGTTTGTTGTTGAATTTTCCAAATAGTTCATGAGGTGATTTCAAATTAGCATGTCAAAGAATCTTGTTTGCTATGTTTGGATAAGGTGAAGAGGCTAGAGTATGCTCTATTCCCTTTTGGGCACATTAGAAACTTAGAACCCTTGAATCCAAACCAAGTCCCCATGTGGTACAAATTTGTGAGTCTTCCTTGATTAGAGAGGGTTAACCATAGTGGACATTCTCTTTATTGGGTCAACCACGTAGATGGAACCTCAAGCGGTGATAACCATTTTTGATGTGGTAGTAGCAACCACTATATAAATGTCCTTGTGGGAGAAATCCTCACAAATGTAGTCTTTTTTTGGGCTATCAGATCTCCTCAATATCTCTAATTGATTAAATTCTCAAAATATGTCAAAACCCTAGTGCACCGGGATTGGATTTAACCCAATCTAGATTGCAAAAGCTATAGAGTTGAACATTGCTAAGAACCATAGTACTACCAAATTTTATTTTCTAAGAATATGTGTGTGATTGGAAAACATTTTGAGAACATATACAATAGTGGTTCTAGGTATTAGATTGATACTATGACACTATTGTTGTTCATGTGCAAGGTTGCTTTGTCCCTTGCTCATTGTTTGAAGACATTTTCTTGAAATCCCTAATTGTTATCTTACGTGCCTAGTTCATGATTAAAAATCTATTGATATACCTAGTTGGACATTTAAAATGAACAAAATCTGAGTTCTTGAGTTGAGACTTTACAATCAAATTGCTTTGTTGTCCTATTATTTTCAATCTACCTAGGTTGACCTAGTTCAGATTAGGCTACTTACCCCATTGTCAGAAGCCTGTTTGCACTTTGGGTTATTGTACTTTGACCTCTTGAATTAGTAATCATTGATTTTTCAAGAGACCTTGTTTGGAGTTGGTGAGTAAGAGACTATCCTCGTTGAGAAAGATATACCTTAGATTCTTTGATATTGCGCTTGGAGAGTCTTAGTAATTTCTTGTCCATCCACTTTCATGAAAATTCAATTTTAATTATTTATAATTTGGATAAATGATCCTCCTGGTCCATATGTGCTAGGGTATTCACCCAAAGTTGTGGGCACCTCTGTGGCAGTGTTGGTTTACACCTATTGCAATATTTTATCTTATCATTTCTCTTTTGGACAAGTGAGTGCTTTTACTATCCTAGTTTGGTACCAACATTTCTTAGGGTTATCCTATCAACTAGTACATTTTATTTCATATTGCTTACAAGTGATATTACATGTTTCTCAACATTCAAATGAGCTCAAATGGTATCAAATTTCCAAAAATGACTCTTGGTCTTCTTTCTTCTTCATCTTCCATGTCTTTCTAATCTAACATTTCCATTCTTCCTCTTCTTCATGTCTTCTTGATTCTTTTCCTCCTATTATCCTATAGTCTACCTTCTTCTATTCACCCTTTCTCTTCTTCCATGCTTGATTCTTTTTCTTCTAGAACCATGGATCTTGAATATCTTGTTAGGGAGCCTCATTTGAGCACAGATGAACTCGACCTCCTTATTGAATTTGAAAAGTGTTGTTACTCCAATAGATATTTGGATGCTAACCTTGTGAGAAAAATGATTGAAAAAGGGAAGAAATCAGACATTCTTGTTAGGATCATACACAAGGTTAGATCACAATATCCTTCTTCCAAATATTCCTTATCTTCCAAGCCTTATCATGATTCTTCTAAATATCATTTAGATTATTCATCTTGTAAGTGTTATCATGATTCTTCTAAATATCATTCACATTCCTCATTTTCTAAGTCTTATCATGATTCTTCTAAATATCATTCACATTCTTCATATTCTAAGTCTTATCATGATTCTTCTAAATATCATTTGTGTAGGTCTTCACCTACCTCTTCTTCACGATATCATTCTTCTTCTACTTCTACCAAGAGTCTTATTCATCTTATTGAGACATACCATGATGAACAACATGAAAAGTCTTGTGATGTGCCTATCTATAATGCCTATAATGACAATGATTATGATGATGATGACTATTATATTCCTACATGTCCTAAAAGTCCTCCTAGTCCTATGCTTGTGCTTAAAGAGGATGATTCATGGATAGATATTGATGGTAATCCATATGACTTGAATCTAGAAAACAATATTGATAAATTTTGTGAACAATACCTAAATGATAAATTTACATTTTTTGAGGAAGAGAAAGCATTTTTTTCTATTGAAATAAAACGTCAATATCATAAGAGTTCCTCTTCTAACAACCCTCATGTTGAAAATAAATATTATACTCTTGAGCAAGATCATGTCAATGTTGAACCTTTATCTTATGATGCTCCCCTTCCATCTTCTACTGCCCCCACTATCCATACATCCCCTAAAGATTTTGAGTCTCTCAAATCTTCTACCAATCCTTCATCAAACAAAGATCCTAATGTTTTTCATGCGGTTCCCTATAGTTATCCTCAAAGGCTACCTCTTAAAGAAGCTCAAGCTAATTTCACTTGGCTAGAAATACTTTTGATAATGCTAAACCTGAAGAGCCTAAGCCTTCATCTATTATAATGCCTACTTTAGCTAGTGCTTCATCATCTATTCCAAAGTCTTCCATACAATTCCAACATGCTTCATTTTCCTTAGGAGTATCTTCATGTCAAGAGGACTCTAAAAATGAGAGAAAAAAGAATATAAAGAAAGATCAAGAACCCTCCATGTCATCCAATTATTTTCACGATGTCTCTAGTCTATTTCATGGTTCTTTTGATCCTTTATGCTCTTCCTCATTCATTCCACCATGTCTTAAGTCTTCTCCTAAGCAAGATCAAGCTACTACTTACACTGCTAAGCTTATTGATAATCAAAATTACCTTAATACAGTTGCACCTTCCAAAGATGATACTTCAATTAAGGTTATTAAAAATGGTATTGTTACTTCCAATGATGAGCCTATTAAAAATCAAGAGAAAATCTCTACACTTATGCTATCCAAAGATCCTTGTCAAGATCAAAGTCTTCCATCTTCTTGTTCTACCACTCCATGTTCCCTTCCACTTCTACTATTCCTAAATCTTCTCAAGCTTCAAGTACTCCTATCAAAGAAGTTGCTCCTATACAAGATGTTCATGATCCTATTGAAAATCCTAATACTCGCTCTAAAGATGTTGATGTCTTTGATTGTCACATAGATGTTGATGAACTTATTGATTACCCTTTTGCATCTTCTACATCCATCCTTGGACCTCCCCCACCAATACTAAATGCTTCACGTATTCTTTCCATCTTGGTTCCTTATGTCCCTTCACTTTTCCCTTACAACTCTCCTAATTCATCATCCCTCTTGGGTCCTTATGTCCCTCCCTCTCCTATTTTCCCTCAAGATCAACATAGATGCATATCCTTGAATCCTTTTCATCCACCCACTCACCTAAACTAGTCATATCATCCTTCTTCTTCCACAAGTCCCAAGGCTTTTGGAAGTAACCTAAATATTTAATACAAGAACATGAAGCAATTCAAGAATCCATATTTATAAAAGACCACCATGTCTCCTCTAATCAACATGGGGGCATAAAGTCAAAAGAGATATCTAAGAAAAAAATTATAAGACAAGTATGGGTTCCAAAATCCCTCATTAAAGATATTATCTATAAATCATCAAAAATAAATGAAAAGAGGCCTACAGCTATATGGATTCCAAAGTCTCTCTTGAGAGAGTCTAATTTTGAACAACAATTGAAGTTGACATTCAAGCTTCCAAATAATTCTACTTTATCTTCTTCTAAAAGTATTCTTCCATTCCATACCCCTAGACTGCAACCTCTTCTATCCACTCACCATATTCCTTCAGGTATTCCTTCATTCACATTTTCTCCATCCTATTGCCACCCTTCAAGGTGTGTGTTGACATTGATCTTGCCTTCATCTCCATCTTCCAATCTCACTTGCTTTGCATATAGCCATATCCTCCATTTTTGTCTTCCATCTTCCTTTCCCTATCATCATCTTGGAGCATATCATTTCAACTCCTTTACATGTCACAGTTTAAACTTTAAAAGATCATTATCTAAAACCCTTTACTTCTTGCAAAAAAAAAATTAAAAATTGAAAAATTCAAAATGAAAAATTCAAAAATGTGCCTTGGTGAAAACTTGGTAATCAAGCACCTTGGTAGCAAAAGTAAAGAGAAATAAATTTGTCCTATGGTAGAAACCACTCCCTTGTGGTGCCTTGGATAAGTACCACGAAGAAAACTTGACAATTAGGCATCATGCATAGTTCTTCTACATCTCTTATCCATTCTGTATATTCTCTTTGATCTTAACAATGTTGACCTATACACAAACATTTGGCTATCTTGTGAGCTATCTTATGATGATATTGTTTTCATTCCTTTCATGTTTAGCCTTCATATCTATTTTCCTCCATTCATTCTAGTCTTTTTCTATCCTTTACCCCTTTGGTCTTGATCTAATAAAAAAGAGTAAAATATGATGCTATGAAGCCTCTTGACATGTCTACTCCTTTGGATTACATTTTTCCCACTTTTACATTATGCTTTCATGAATTATCCTATGTTGGTCTTTCATTTCTTGTCCAAAAGTGTTTTACATGAAATTTTTTCCCTAGCTTGGGTACTATTGAGGAGTTTTCTCTTGAGGATTTCTTCCCTTTATTCTCCTTCATTCTCTTGTCTTTTATTGCTTCCACTGGCTTGCTAATCACTCTTGTCCTCCAGCTTACTAGGCATTGGGACTGCACAATGTGATCTTGCATGGAAGTGATGCTCATTCTATCTGGGGGCATCTTTGTACATATTTATTGTTCCTAAAAAAACCAAAAAAAATGATATATTTCAAAAATCCAAAAAAAAATGATATATTGTGAAAATTCTAAAAATTGAAAAATGTCTTGAAAAAATGATCATCTTAATAATAAGCTCTTTGATGTATCTCCAAAAAATATATATATTCTAAAAATACAAAAAAAATTCAAAAATTCAAAAAAAAAAAAAAAAGTGTCTGTGAAAACCTGAAAACAAGCACCATAGTAGCAAAAATACAAAAAAAAATTGTAAAAAGTCCTGAAAAAAAGATCCCCAGAAAAAGGTGCTACTTGAGGCCTTTGCACCCCTATTTCTTAGCAGGCACATCCTCGACACTTAACCTTTCTCCATCATGCCTTGTCCTTGTTGCCTTGGTTTGGAATTGGTCTTTGTCTAGGGGGCATAACTGTGTTAGCTTTGGTCTCTTGGATGCTTTAGTCTTTAGGATACCTTGAAAATGGTGTTTTTCAACACCATCCTAATTGTATTTTTCAATAGAACCCTTCACATTGAGTTTTTTTTAACACTTATTGGTTTGGTCTTACCCAGTTTTGTCATATGATCTTCCTTGCTGGAAAATATTTGATCTTTATCCTTGAAACTTAGTATCAATTAACACTTAAATTTTTAAACACAAACACGTAATGATTGACTTATGTCATGACCTTTTCTTTGTGTGCTGATTGTTATTGATTTTTGTTGAGTGTCCTTGTATGATAAGTCTCTCCAGGATGAATGGTTAGAGGACTTGGGGCATGAGGCATTTTTTTTTTGTTTTCTGCTTGTGGGTGTGGTCTTGAAACTCTAGAGTGTCTCTTGATGTCCACTTGAAACACTTAGGAGATTTGAAGCATCATCCTTGACTATTTTTGCACAATAGTTCTTCTGGTCATCCTGGCATCTATGCCTTGATGCGAGCATGGTTTTGCTACATTAAATTGGGTAAGCTAACATTGAATTCATCTTCACTTTTATGTATGTGATGCTTATGTTAGAATATTTCCACATTCCAATCCGATATAAATATTCATATCTTCATAGTTGCGCTTGTGACTACTGATGATTGTGTGTTTTTTTGATATCCATTAATAATGGCCCAATGATGAAAATAAGTTCTTTTACATTCTCTAATGAATGATGAACACAAAATTCTATGTTACAGTTGCTCTATTGCAAGTACACCATTGCATTTTCATGTAGCTTGCATTGTTTAGACTTCATGTTAGTTTGTATTTTTAGGCTACATTATGAGTTTGAAAGGGTTTTCCCTTCATCTTTCTTGTGGACTTTTAATCAACTATGGTCATGTTTTGATCTTCATCTCCTTATCTTCTTTGATGATCTCAATCAAAATTTCTATCTTAAACAATTGATTGATTTTGGAGTATTTTATTTCTTATGAAAAAAATTCTTTTCTTCTTTCTATTTCTTTCCATATCTTCCAAATTTATATCTTCCATTTGCTTTTACCCCACTTCTTTTCTTCTAATTCAACTTTGGGGCATCATATTTCATTCTTGATGATCTATCTTGATTTTTTGATTCTTATATCTTTCATCTTACATCACAAACCTTCTCCTAGTTCGATTTGATCAAATTTATGAATTTGTTGTTTCTCCTCTATCTCATATTGATTTCAATCATGAGGGGGCAGTAACTATCAACTTCAATCCTTGATTCAGTTTTATCAAAAAAATTCTTGACTTTTTTAAGTCAAAATTTATTTGTATTCTTTGTCCAAATGTGTTCTCAAATCGACCACACATCTGGGTTGTTTTGTGATCCCAAATCGATCTCACACTTTAATTTCTTTCTTTGACTACATGTGTTCCCAAATCAATCACACATTAGTCAAAGAGGGGCAAATGTATGCACCCTAAAATGGTTGCCTAGACTATGGGCCCCCATTATTCAATTTATAAATTTCCTGAATCAATGGTTTGCAATATTTTATTAAATCAATTCAAATCAATTTTCTTGATCAAATTTGACTATTTCATTTCTAAGGTTGATCATTTTATCCTAAGTGTTATTTAATTAAAAGAAAATATCCCTTTTAATTAAATAAAATAAGTCCCTATTTAATTAAAAGAAAACCTCTCTTTTAATTAAATTTGTCCACATTTAATTAATTAAGAGAAAAACCCCTCTTTTAATTTAATTAAATATTTCCTATTTAATCAAAAGAACTTGCTCCCTCTAAATTAAATAAATCCCACATGAAAAAAGAAATTAAATAAATAAAAATAAATTAAATCCCTTTTTCCTTCCCTCATTTAATTCTTCTCCTCTTTTCTCAATGGTGGAATTTGGTCTCACATGGATCAAACTCTATTATCCCATATTGGTTGTGAGAAGCTTTCCACCTCCACATTTTTGACATTCATTATTATGGTAATTTTATGTTGTAGGTTTGGACATCCATTATTATGCTACAAGTTTGGAGAGAAATTTTTGAAGGAGGAGTTTGAATACTAAAACTTTTTATGGAGAACTTCTATCTTCTTTTCTTCTTCTCTCATGCATCCATGGCTTTCAACATCATGATCCATCCTTGCATTTTCATATTAGCTTAGAGTCATATTTGTATTCATAGATTAATATTGTATTGTTAGTTCCTTTCATAGATTAGGTTTCTTTTCTTGCATTGCTTTGCATTGTCATCATTTAGATTAGTTTGCATGCATTTTGGATCCTTGAATCTCTCATTTCATCATGTACTTGCATGGGCATAAACTAGGTCAAACTGAGGGCCTCCATTACAAACCCTTGCGCTCAATGAATAGAGACCTATGAGTCACCATTCAAGACCTCATTCTTGAGTAATCTTGCATATAATGAGATAGAATTGTGCCCACATTTTAGGCATATAGCTATAACTACTCTGTATGGAAGCTATGAGTTTATGGTGATGCCCTTTGGTTTAAAAAACACCCCTGTGACATTTAGCACTTTGATGAATGATTTGTTCTGACCACTCTTGGATCGATGTGTGCTAGTCTATCTAGATGATATCCTAGTGTATAGCAGGAACATAGCATAACACAAAGAACATCTGAGGGAAGTGTTCAGATTACTGAAGATGCATGACTTATATGTCAAGAAGGAAAAATTCCTATTTGCATAAGAAGAGGTGTCATTTCTTGGACACATTATTGGACATGGACAGGTTAGACCAGGTTCAAACAAGTTATCAGTTATTCATGATTGGGAACCACTCCACAACATCTTAAAAGTAAGGCAATTCCTTGGCCTAGCAAATTATTACAGGAAATTTGTTGAGGGAAATTCAAAAATTGTTGCTCCATTAACTAAACTATTGAAGAAAGATAGATATTGGAGATGGGGTGACAAGAAGCAAGCTTCATTTGATTTTTTGAAAGAAAAGTTAACCAAGGAGCCGATTCTAGCTTTACCATGATATGGATAGCCATCTAACGTTCAAACCAATACATCAAAGTTTGTATTGGGTGGTGTTCTAATATAGGTTGGACATCATGTAGCCTTTTGAACTAAGAAAGTAGAAGAATGCAGTCTTACAACAATGTCAGAATCAAGAAGAGTTGGCAGAACGATCTCACTAGCTCAGGACTCTACTTCAACAGTGGCCTTGTTTGGTAAACAGTTCAAAGGAGCTAATCTTGGAATGGACTCAACTAAGGAAAAAGAATAGACCTACACATCTAGTTACACCTTTAGGTGTAAAAGAGGGGGATCAGCTCATCTATGCATAGACTTTAGGATTGCCCAACAAACATCTAAGCTTGCAAACATCTACCAAACTAACTAAATATTGAAACAATGGGAGGAAATGGATTCCATCTCACTAAGACATCTAATGATTCTAGGTAGTGAATAGGATGTGCAAATTGGACAATGCACCAATATGGTTAAGCTACTAAATAGCTATAAAGAAATTATTGTTTGATGGAATTGGGCCAAACAAGAGAGTCTCAACCCTTTAAGTGATCAACTCGCATATCTAGCACAAGTGTTATCATATGGGTTCTTATCTAAGTCTGGTTGGGTGTGGCTAGAACTCTCAATGAGAGAACATGATAATGCCCTAAGAATCATCTCGTGCAAAGTGCTAATGGAAGTAAAATAGGTGGAATGAGAGGCTTGTAGGCTAGGCAACTTGTGTATCACTAAATATGAAAAATGATTCAAATGGAGCACAAGAGGACCCAGTAGCAGAAGAAGCACCTCACGGAATAGGGACAAGCCATGCTCTATTCAATATAAATATGGTGTCAATCACCTTTTTATGACTCCCTAATAACACAGTAATTCTTACACTTGGAAGTGTCAGTTAGACTGCAAAATATCTAGAACAAGATCAACAAGCATCTTAAGAACTTGGGAATAGGACCACACAATTCACTTTGGAGATTTTTTTTTTTGGAGAGAAGGAAGACGATGTGAATGATGTTAATCACCCAACCATCTTGGATATATTTGATTAGTGTTTGAGAGGATTGAGTAGCTATTTTTGGTCTGATCAGGAGTCAGCACCATATTTACCTATGAGGGATAGATTGGTACATCTGGCAGAATTATTACTTAAAGATCACATCAATGAGGGGTCAACAAGTACTATAGGCCAAGGCAAAGTGACTTCTATTTCCAACAATACTTCCTCCATGTCTGGAAATGAACTTATGGGATATGAAATAGACTTGGTATCCAAGTATCTAGATTTTACTAGATTTAACAATAGAAATGAGCGGGCTACATCCGTAGATGTTCATGAAGGGGTTGAATTCCATTATGGAGAAATCTTAGAAAGTTTCACACTTGGAAGTTCTATTCAGATGGTCATCTATACACACCCAACAACAGCAATCTCAACAAGCTGAGGGTTTAGAATAACACAACATCGATGAGGCCAAGACAAGATGAGACAACTTTTGGTAATGCTTTTAGGGATGGAGATGGGCTTCCTTGGGAGAGGAACCCTAACCAGTAGAACTGAGTCACAACACACTAAACCTCCCAATGCGAGCAAGAAGGACAGACATCGAGACACTGCCACTAGTTAAGTGGGGGAGGATGTAATGGACCTATAGTCTAGGCCAACTTGGCCATTTACTTGTCTTTTTTAGAACTGGCTAACTAGACATTTCATTGTATCTCAATGACTTGATCACTTTGCTAAGGTAGCTTATTCAAAGCCGTTGCACCTTGGAGAATGCATTGGTTTGGGTGTTTTAAGTTTCATTGGGCAATGTTGTAACCACTTGAGCCATGCAAGCTATTGCTAAAATGAATTAGTCTCATACTTGGGCCTTATTTCATAATGGGTTCAGTATAGGATGGACCCCTAGCCATTATGCTTGCTTACATTGGCATTTGCAACAAGATAGGGTAGGACCTATCTTTCGAATGGTCATACCTTAGAATTTCACTCGAGGTGCTCTACTATTTAAGGAGGCTTTATACATTGCTCAAATCATCAATGGGAGATCAAGGCGATCAAGTTCGATCAATCAGGTAGAGATCAAGGTTGAACAAGAAAACTTTGGAGTCTTTGGAGCAAGGAATGGTGCCAAGCAAAGCAGTACAAGAACTTGTCTTGGCACTTGGTTGTTTTGGTCTTCTTATTCATGGAGGCATTTGGTATCGAGCTAGAAGCTCACTTTGTAATAACAGTTCTTATCAAGCTCTTTTGGCATAACTATACTTGGGGGAAATCTATGTTTTTAAGCATAGCATTCCATCCAATATTGCCTTGTAATATGGTTTACATTGACCTTATTGGATTTTTTCGGAGCTTGCCCCACCATAAAAATTTGATCTATTTTATCTTGCATAAGGCATCATTGGGCATGTCATGGTTATTTGATCTACTTGCATACTTTTAACTTTGGGACACCCAGATCTGTACATTGCATGTATTCTACACTTGCACGTAAGAGGAGGTGTAGTACCACTTGTTACAAACTAGAGTTGCCATTGCACCAAAAGATCAACCTATTAATGCTTGATACTGTAGAACAAGATTTAGTATGCAAAGAACATTAACAAATAAAGTAAACATTCACAAACCAAAAACTAAATTCACATATATGCTTAGACAAAGAAAGCAAAAAAGAAGTGCAAACCTCACAAGAGAAAACACTCCATGCTTTCTGGATTCTGTAGATGTGTCCTTTTGCTGTGGATGTATGCTCAAGATGCTCAAAATTTGCTTCAATGGAGATGGGTAATGGCAAATTGGTAGCTTTGTGAGCTCTCAATTTGGCATTATAAGGGTAAGATTGATGGCTTTGGTTCTCAAAATAGCATGGTAACTTTAGCTCAAAGATTGTTGATGAAATGGCTTGGGATGGGATTCAATTTATAGGCTAAGGGGTAGAGGGATGGAGGGCTTAGATGCAAGGATAGATGAAGGCTTAAGGAGGGCTAAGATGCACTCAAAGGGGAGCACATGGATTATGCTTGTTTAGCACCAATGGGAAGGTGACACTTGTCACAAGGAGGATGAGTGTGAGAGGGTAGGGTAAAGGGTTGGTTAAAGGCATGATGAGTGGGGTTGAGTATGTAAGAGGGATGTAAGAGGAATGAGTGTGGAAGAGGGAAGAGTGTGGAAGATGGGTGTAAGAGTCATGAGTGGGCTTGTAAGAGTCTTTTATGTTTTGTAAGAGCACTCATGACTTAGTGGTTGGGCTTTTTGAGGAGGGACTTTGTGGTTTGGATTAGGAAAGTCTTAAACTTGTTTAAGGAATGTGACAACATTAGGGGGTGGATTAGGCTTGGGTTTAGGATTAGATTAGGGATGTTAGAGATGTGCAAGTATATGGCATTAATGAGGGTGGGTGAGTTAGTGGCTAAGCTTGGTTAGTATGGGTGGATGGGGTGGATTAGGCTAAATGGAGGATTAGAGATAGGTTAGGGGTTTTTGAATTTGAGGATTTCATTTATCAAATAGATTTATTTAATAAATGGGGATTTTTGGAATTAGATAGGAGAAAAGGATTTAATTGATAAATAATAGATTATTTGATTTATCAATTAGGACTATAGATGATTAACTAAATTAATCAACTAGGGATGGCAAAGGATTAATTAAATAAGAATTTAATTAATGATGCCTTTAGAGATGGCTAAATTAGATTACCAAAGCAGTGTAATCAAATTTAGGTGTCTACAGATACAACCACTAGACTCATAGAACACAAGAGGTGGTTAAGCCATGTCATGAATCTAAAGGGGAACATTGTAGGTTAGTCCAATAGAATGTAGTCAAGAATTCTCTGACTGGCCTAGAACTGGTAGCAACAAGATTGGATGACAGGATCATCCAAGCTTAGCAATTTATAGAGGATGATGAATTCATCAAATCCACAGAGTTTAAAAGATTCTTCTACAAAATAAAACATAGTGAACTGGTCTTGAAAATGAAGCCAAGTGAATATGATGAAAAGAAGTAAGAATTGGTTGACAAGCTTCATGCTTATGACCTAGAGAGTGGGGTGATGACTCCTACAGAGGCTAGAGATATAGTATAGAGAAGTTGTATGCTTCTAGTGCATGGCTTAGATCTAGAACAAGCTTTAATGCTTGACCAAATAAGAAGACAAGAGAATGCTATATCTTATAAAGCATTTTGAGTTGATGGACTTCAGAGGGGATCAAGATTTAATATTGATTCCAAGTCTCTAATAGTATGGAGCATGGCTCCTATAACAAATAAACCTAAATTAATGGATGTACAGAGTACTGACCAAGGAAATATGATAGTATAGACTATTCAAGGTACCTTGGGTACAAAAATTTCCAAGGCAATGAAACACTTCTCATTTATGAATGAGGCTAAAGTGGAAGAAATAGAGACAAGACTGGCTAGATCATTCCATGACTATATAGATGTTAGGAAACTCTATGAAGAAGAGCTCAAGAAGGCCCATGTCTATAAATAAAGAATAGAGGAATTGGAAGTCAAGGATCAAGGATTAGAAGTAGAAGTTGCATCTTTGAAAGAGCAACTAGCTAATGCAGAGAAAAATAAGGTACAAGGCATCTAGGAATAATCAGCCATGGTCATAGTGGAAATTTCCACTGAAACTGCAGAAGTGGAGAAAAAAGAAGTAGAGCCCATAAGGATGAGAATTGATGCTCCATCTCTATAGCAAGGTGGTGAGGTAAGGACAAGTGTCCTAAAAATAATGATAGGCCATAGATTAGAAACTCTAAAAAACATTTCTCAATAGGCTCATGCTCTATATATTTCTTTACAAGATGTTGAGCATGTTTGCAATGAAGCACTTGCATGGCTATCACCCACTTTTAGTTTATGGGGGCCATATACTCAATTTATAGAAAGGTTGATCATGTTAATGGCAAAGAAGCTAGATTTACCAGATAAGATCATCATAATAAAGGAAGGCCTAGAGATAGTGAAAGAATTAATAGGCTTCTATACTAGCAAGATGCAGATTATACAAGGTAAAATAGAAATCTTATCACAAGTGATTGAGCCCTGCATTCCACCAATTTTGGATGTTGATAGTAAACTAAAGTAATGGTAGGAATGGTTAGATTCTTTTGATTCAGTGCTAACTCAAGTAGGCATAACATCATGTTTTGAAGATGATAGTGGCATCCCTTTTAATAACTTGATTGGTTCATTGTTCAAAGTTGAAATAGACTTTAATAAATTTGCATTAGAATTAAGGGCCATAACATATGCTAGGTGGAATAAGGAAAAAAAAGACTTGAATGAAGTTAAAGATACCGAATGACCCAAAAAAAGGGAGATATATGTCTGAGAGGCAATTGGAGAAATCAAAGCTTTCCTATCAAGAGGTAGTTGAGGTGATACAAATGAGGTGGCAGAAGAGGAAAGGAAAGTGATAGATAGCTAAAGACAAAACTAAAATTATTTGTAATCTAACAGTACATAAATATCTTTGTATTTTCTTTCTAGTAGAATTTTGACATCTATCCTCTTTTCTAAAGCTTGTTGTAATCCTTCCTATAAAAGGATTTCCAAGATGTGGAGTGAGGGTCTGAAGTCTATATAATTTTTACTGTTTATGCTATTTTGTAGTGGGTCCAATTTTCTTTGTGTCAATTATAAGATGTATTCAATTGTAAAAATCTAAGAATACAAATGAATCTTGAATAATAGTTTTTGTCATGTCTTGAGTTATATTACAATTATTACACTAGTGATGTATTATTTTCAAAGAATATTAAAACAAAGAGGCAGTTTTGGATATCTGTGTCTCTAAATTTTGTCTCCATTTTCATATGTTTGTTATTTTGGGATTGAACAAGAAAAGTTCATGCAATTTAATGCAACTGGGATAGGTTGTATGTCAATTTATTGTTGCTAATTATTCAAGGAATTAAGTAAATGCTTCCATAAACTAATAGGGTTTCTAGGCATATGAGAGGGATATCATAAGAATAGAGTGTAGGGTTAACAACTAATGAATTTAATTGCAAGTCAATTAAATAGATCAATTATTTACTGGTGTGAATTTGTATAGCAATGGACAAGGCACTAGTCATAAGTTGTGATGCAAATTGATCCAATTATTTGGTTACACAAAGCACATTCAAATCAAAATCATTATTTACTTCCTGTGATGGAGAATCAAATTGTTGGTCATTACTTATTTGCAATAGCTTTCCTTTAAGTTATACTCGGCTACTATAATCAAGGAGTTTATTACAAATCTAGAAGATTATTGACCTTTTCTGCTATAGGGGATAGATCTAAAAATAAGAGTGTGAATGAATGAATTTTAAAGAAAAAATATCAAATAATCAATCATTTCCATCTCTAAGGTGCACCTGCCTTAGCCCTAAAGAGCCTAAAGTATAGAGAGTCTATGTGCTCTATTCAAGTTGGTCTAGATTTGAGATGAATTCAATTGAATATAGGAATTAGCTAATCTTTAGGTTGATTTTTTTCTTCTCCAACCTAGTATATGGTATTGTGCAACCTAGTAGTTTTAAAACACCAACATCATCCTCAAGAATATCATCCACAATTCACTTCTTGGTTGATGCTAAGTTAGGTTTTAGAATCAAAATCACAAGGATAATTACAAAAATTATTATTGCATTCATAGATAAAGACATTAAAGAAATGTATTGGGCCACTAGGAGTCACAAAAAGGAAATAATGGTGTATTCAAGCCTGCATAAAGAATGCACACAAATAAATGTAAACAATGGTCAATTCACTGAGGTAAACTATTCGACACAATATTGGTTTACATGTAGCAATAGAGTCAAAATTGAAGAGAATGGGCACATATCGTGTTAGGTTTATGGGGTGCCAAGAGCATAGGGTGAATGATAACACCTAGAAGGTTGGACACTCCTAAATTTTCATATTCAATTAGATATGAAGGAAATCAAACACTCATTCCTCTTTCAATAAAACATAAGGAGTAGCGGTAGTCACCATTTGAGAAGTGAAAAATTGGCACTGACATTTCTTGATTAGAAAGATAGACTGAGAATTCCAACCATTTCTTGCTTGAACCATTAGCATCATTGTGCAAGAATTCAAAACCAAACTCCATATACCCTCTTGGCATAAATTAGTCAAGTCTCCATGAGTATACTTGTTGAGGATATGTCTGAAAGCAAGCCCTGAGACAAGGTAGGTTTGATGTAGTTTGTCTTCATATCTCTTGTAGCCTACAAAGCCGACATGATAAAATGTGAAATCAGGAAGGACGAATTTTCTTGGCTTTGTAAAGGAGGTGGCCTGATATCAAAGACCTATGTAATCATCAATTGAAATCAATGAATGACCTATCAATATAATAGTAGAAATAAATTGGAGATTGCTTCATGAAATGCATGGATATGAGTGCATTCTAAACTTTTATCCTCCTCGGTGAACCCAACTCAAGGATAAATGACAAGTGTAGAGAAGACAATATATGCCACCTATCCAACTAGAACTATATGTCATTTTGAGTTCACTATTTGATCTTGATAATTATGAAGATGATTGTAGACACTTAAACTTGTCCTAAACACTATATTAATTTATTTAATATTTCCTTTGACATTAAAATGGATTATTTATTAATTAAGTATATTTGTCATATGCTTTTACTTATTTAATTAAATAAGTTCACTTCCCTAATGTATTTAAATTTTATTTAAATGCATCCCCTCTAATGTTTTAAATTTATTTAATGCATAGTGCTCCATAAATCCCCTTTTAAATAAATTCCAATTTATTTAATGCTACACCCTTAATATTGGTGTATATAGGGCTATGAATAGTCAACTTGTAGTTGTCTTAATCCTTAATTAAGTCATTTTATCATTATTATATTTGTATTTAGGTAGGTAGGTTGGCCTAGGTGTTATGTAGGGTTGTTTAGGAGGTTGTGAGTCTTATTTCAAGATCATATTGTGAAGTGTGTTCTTATTGGAGATATTTGGAGGTTTCCCTGTGGCCAATTACTCTCAGTTATTATAAAGTATTTATTTAATATTTTATATTATCTATTCTATTATGCAATTTATTTCATTACAAGTGGTATCAGAGCATGATCTTGGCACCATAGAGACAAGATTTTTCTCAACAATGAGGCAATTTTGGGAAGAGCATAACTTTCATATTTTAGCTAATTTTTCAAATATTTTTAAAGGGTTTTTCAAGACCATATTAAAGAAACTATAGTCCAAAATTCAAAGGAATCAGAGAAATTTTGAGAAAATTATTGCAAAATTACTATTTCTACACAATTTATTAAGATCTTCATATCTCTCACATCCTACCAAATTGGAGTATAAATTGTATTGGGTTTTTGAATACATAGTAGAGCCTAAATTTCAAAGCTTGGAGAAATTGAAGAAAAAGTAAGCAAGATATTACAAAATTAGGAAGATTCTCTCTCAAGGTAGCAAATTTGCTAATTTTTTTTATTTTTTTCGAGTAAGGGTATCTTTGCCCTATTAAGTTACGGTAAAAAAAAAAAAAAAACTCAAAGAATTTATATTTCATTTGTGTGATTAATTTCAAAAATATTGGTTTCCATCATGATGGGGCCTCCAACAAGAGTAAAAAAGAAATCTATCACACCGAGGAAATCCTCTAATCAAGATTAGGAAAAAATAGAGGATAGTAATCCCAATGAGGAACAAAGTAAGTTCAAGGAAGAGGTTAAGAGGGATATATGTGAGCTACAAGGAGATATACCAGATATATGAAGCATGTTAAGCACCTATATGAATTAAACAAGGAAAGAGATCTCAATAAATCAAGGTGAAACCTTCAAGTCAACTAATAATAACACAAATTTGAATACTCCTACGTGATCTAGGAATTCCAAAGGTGGACATGCACAAATTTGATGGCAAGGATCCGCTAACATGGATAAATTAAATGGAGAACTTTTTTGAAGTACATCAAACCCCATATGAAAAAAAGGTCATGATGGCTTCCTTATATCTAGAACTAGATCAATTCATTTGGTATCATTGGCTTTGTACTCATAGGAGGAAAAATAATCTCAATATATCATGGTCAATTTTTATAGAAGAACTCCAAGCACAATTTAGCAATAGTGTGACAGAAAATTTCTTTAGCCAACTTGTTAAGCTTCAACAAATAGGGTCAGTTAAGGATTATATTCAAAAATTCCAAAAATATATCCTTGAGAGTGGATACAATTACATAGGAAAACTTGAATAATTTATTCTTGTGTGGTCTCAAGGATCACATTCAATATGAGGTACATATGTTTAGTCTTAGCTCGGTAAATGAGTCCTTTATATTGGCACACAGGGTAGAAGAGAAGTTCTTGATTCCTAGAAAGCAAGGGCTAATGCGACAAGAGAAAAAGGATATTCAAAACCTTGTCTTCCTCAACCTATTAGGTTGACTCCACAAAAAATTGTGGAGAAAAGAGAAAAATGGTTTTTTTTCAATTGTGATAGCAAATATAATCGAGGACATAAATGTAGTGAAAAGAAAGTGTTCTATATTGAAGGTACAAGTGAGGAAGAAGAGGATGAACCCATATTAGAGAAGGATAGGGAGTCAAGTGAGGAATCAAATGATTCTTAGCTAATCATTTCTTGTCATGCACTTTCAAGTTTTAGTGCACTACAAACTCTCAAGGTAGAGGGTTTCTTAAAGAAGTAGAAAGTAATTATGTTGATCAACTTAGATAGTACTCATACTTTCATCAACAAAAAGTTGGCAACTCTTCTAAATTGTTTTATATATCTAACCCAAGAGTTTTAGGTTTTGATTATAGATGGGGCCATAGTTAGATGTTCAAGGAAATGTCATAGCATCAAATTATCCATGGGAGATTATCAACTTGATACCCCAATATATGTGATACTCATGGGTTTGGTAGATACTATTTTGGGAGTACAATGGCTTACTACATTGGGAACAATTGAGGTGAACTTTGAAGAGCTATTCATGAGATTTCAATCAAAAGGAAAGGTAGTGGAGCTAAGGGGTTTGATAGAAAAATCCCCATAGATGGTAAGATCTCATCAAATGCAAAAGTTTCTTAAGAAATAAGTAGATGGATTTTTGGCCTAGCTATGTTCATTAGAAGCCTCTCAATCTAATGCTCTTACTCAGTCATATTTACAAGCAATAATTGATCATCAGTCAGTGATTTTTTGAGATATGCCTAAAGGACTTCTCCTAAGAGGGATCATCACCATGCCATACAACTAGTTCTAGGGAGCTAGCCACCAAACATCAGTCCTTATAGATATCCAAGCATACAAAATGGTTAGATAGAAAAAATTGTTGAGGAAATGCTAGAGGCAGGAATTTCAAGAATAGCCAAAGTGTGTACTCCTTTCCTATGGTGATGGTGTGTAAGAAGGATGAAACTTGGTGCATGTGTCCAAATTATAGAGTGCTCAACAAGTACACCATTAAAGATAAGTTTTATTCTAGTCATCAATAATTTTCTAGATGAATTAAATGGAGCCATGTATTTTACCAAGTTAGATCTTAGATTGGGTTATCACCAAATTCAGATTAAGAAGGAAGATATTTGTAAGATAGCATTTTGAACTCATGAGGGTCATTATGATTTTTGGTGATGACATTTGGTCTTACCAATGCACCATCTACATTCCAAAGTTTGATGAATTCCATTTTTAAGAAGTCCTTGAGAAAGTTTTAGATTACGGTAAAAATAGGTTTTGAAGGGGCCCTAAAACCCTTAAACAAAAACAAAAAAGATAAAGCATTAAAGTCTACCAAGTTTTACAAGGACCTGAAACCTACTGAAAAAAGCAGCATTAAAATCAGGTTTTACAGGGACCTAAAACCACAAAAAGTATCCAATAAAAGTACCCAAGTTTTACAAGGTCCTGGAACCAAGTTTAAAGATCAAATAAAAACCAATAAATGGGACTAAAAACATAAACCAATAATTGCAACTAGCAAAAAGGACTAGAAGCAGCGATAAGAACCAGAGATCAAAACCCAATTAGAGCTACTACTATAGCTCTTTAATCATTTTGACAACCTCTTTTCTAGTCTCTGCAATATCTTGAATGGAGTCAACAGCTGAAACACTAGCAACCTCCTGAGACCGCTTCCTAGAACTCTACCTAGTTCTCTTTCTTGGACCCCCTGGTGATATGATCTCTTCATTTGTGCATTTCTGAGACTAGCAACAGCAACATAGATACTGGAAGTCACCTATTCCATTTTATTACCACTTTCCTTAATAAGCAATCAGAGGTTTTTTCATAATCCTTGAGTTTATTTGGGATGTTTCCCACCTACACTTCCAAATAGCTAATTTTGGCATGGTCAATATTCTGGTTTTGTTGCACAATATCCATTTTCTTTTTACACCCATTATTTCATTATATATCCATGAATCAACTTGAAGTATGGAATCAGCTTTGTGCTTAGCAGAATGCAAAAAGGAAAGCATAGTTTCCCTCTATGGAGAATCATTTTTTTCCTCTTCCACAACCTCTCTAGTGGGTGAAGAAAAATTATATGTGTGTTCCTCCTCCCTTATAGCAATAGGGTCCTCATTCTTGTCTTGTTCCACAACCTCTCTGGTAGGTGAATCAATCTTAGTAGTTTGTTCCTCCTCCCTCATAGTAATAGGGTCCTCTTTAGCCTTTTCCATCTCTTCTTCACCAGCATTAGTATAACTCTAGTTACCCTCATCACCAGTATTACCATGTTCTATGTTTTCTTCATTGTTTTCTTCCTCATCCTCTTTCCCACTTTTTCCTTTGCTCTCTGAGTAACCTTCCAGGTTGGAACTAAAGTCTCCAACATCTTTTTTTTCCTCTTCCTTTGGAATATCATCCTCTTTCCTTTTAGAGTTCTCAGACACAGTGTCCTCTTCCACCTTGTGCTTTTGATAATGCGAGCTTTTTTGTCTGAGAATCATCTTTTTACCCTTAACATTCTCTTCATTCTTACTCTTTTTAGAAGGAGAATTGATAACAAAACCTGTATTTTTATCTAATGAAGGAGTGGAAACAATCTACTTGTTTTTACAGTAATCCTCAATGAGGAGAATCAACCCTTCATGTAAAATAGGACACGACTCCTTCCTATGAGCTTGCAAACTTTGAAGCAAAGAGAACCGCAAATATAAAGGAAAAGAAAGTCTATCCTTATGTTTGAAATGATTGAGTAAGACAAAATGAAATTTATGAACTCTTTTATTTCTACCATCTAGAATGAAATACTCACAGGTATAGGAGAGCACATGCCACCAAATTTCCTTTATCTGCTCCAAATCATAGAAATCTCCACTTTTTTCCAAATTTTTCTCCTCAACATTCGTCTTAGGAAATTTTTTGAAAGCAACATTTGAGATGTTGGTTTGTTTTCTAAACTTAATGCCATCCATGGGTAAACCCATGATCTCATCTATGAAGTCCTCTGTCAATTTCACAGTAACACCATGTAAAGAAACCTTGTCCTCAGTCCAATTTTAAAAAAAGGCCATGGTGACATGTGGTTTGAACCCATGAAGATGTTCCAAATAACTAGTCGCCTTTCCCTTCTGCAAAATCTTCCAAACATCCTTCCTAACCTTCCATTTGTTGCAATTTTTGGGTTCTTGTTTACGCGGCTCACCTCCTATTTTTAGAGAATTATAGAGAATGGCTAAAACTAGAATCAACCAAAAGCATAAAGCAATCAAGTTAAACAGATACCAATTTTTCATCACATCACATAAAATATGCTTTAGAGATGATACGTGCAAAGCTTGCCTTGTAATCACATAAATGTACCTCCTCGGGGAAGGAACACTGACAACCATAGGCTCAATACCAAAAATCATTAAATTTCTACGTTTGGCAAATCTTTCCCACCTTTGCATGAGTAGCATCATAATTAATAAGTGGTTTTAGATCAATGTTCTTGTTTAGCTCACTGATCCATATCATTTTATATCCCATCTAGACTGCATGGTTGGCTACCCAGTGAGCTGCCCCATTAGCCTCATGATAAGTGTGGGATATTATGACTTTTTCAAATTTATTAATAAGAGATTCAATCTCCATGACCGTTGCCTCAATTGACCAAGTAATTGAATTTTTGTTATTCAGCATGTTAATAATATTTAATGAGTCACCTTCCAACCATAGTTTAGATTGACCTAAATTAGCTGCTAACTTCATAGTATATAGAGCAACAGTAGCTTAAGCAATGTGGCTATTAGAGTTACCTATAGGAATTGCAATGGCATCAATTATATTGCCTGCATGATCTCTTAAGACCCCTCCACATCCTGCTCTTCCTAGATTGTCCTTTGCAACACCATCAAAGTTCCCTTTAATCCATCCATTTGGAGGAGTATTCCATCTTGTAGTCAATCTTGGGTTATCAATTTTCAAATTAGGACCTTGTGATCACAAAGGATTATCAATTTGAAAGGACAGTTTTCCTCTAAGATTTAAAATTTTCCTTTATTGTTGTGACAATATTTTTTCCAAGCACCCATCCTGGCAAATCATTATTTCTAAAGATTCTATTATTTCTTACTTTCTGGATGCCCCACCAGAGATGGGGAAGAGTTATTTTCCATAGAAGATCAACATCAAGATCCCTAGAAGGACACTTCCAACTTTTAAAAACAATTTCAACATTGTTTTGATGAATCCAATTTATATTCCAGTAATTGAGAATCTCGGTCCAAACTTGTTGACTATAAGAACAATTCAAGAACAAATGGTCTTTATCTTCAAGTCCATTTTTACATAAGGTACATTATTTACCACATTAATACCTTTTTTTGCAGATTATCTTGGGTGAGGATTTTATTTTGAAGCATAATCCAATAGAAAATGTTTATTTTAGGTATGAGACCCTTAATCCATGCTTGAGACCAAAAAGGATGATTAACCTTGTCCCTAGAAGTAAAGAGAGTAGAAACTTTAAATTGGCCACTAGGATCAGCATTCCATATCATCTCATTCTCATAAGTAGGATATAGAGAAAAAGCATTCAAACTTAATTGTATGTTATTGAAACCTTGATCAATATCAGTCAATTTCACCCAAGAATTATTATGCCAATAATGACTCACTAAAATGTCATACCTTTGCTTACATATGTCAACTTGAGCAGTATCTTGAAAGTCTTCTACCAGAGGATGATCCATTAACCAAACATCTTCCCAAAATCTCACCTTTTGCCCATTTCCAATTTTCCAGGAACAACCCTTTCCAAAAGTACTCTTCGTCCCCTGAACTACTCCCTATATCGTAGATGGATAAAGAACATTAGGAGAAGAAAGGAAATTAGCTAAAGTATTATCATTGAAAATGTACTTATGTTTCCATATAGTACTCCATTCTTTGTCATAATGGTAAGTTCTTCAGCCTTGTTTAGCCAAAAGAGCTCTATTCATACTTCTTATTGTTCGTACTCCCAGTCCACCTTCTCTAATAGGCTTACAGACTTGGTCCCAAGAAATTAAAGGAAATCTCTTTTTTTCCTCAATGCCAATTCATAAAAAATTCCTCTAAATTTTATCAATAGTATCTACAAATTTCACTGGAATTCTAAAAAGGCTCAAAGCATAAGTTGGTATACTTTGAAGACAAGCTTTGAGAAGAGTTAATTTACCTATCTAACTTAAAAGATTTCCTTTCCATCCTGCCAACTTCTTATTGAATTTATTTATCAAAACTTCCTAGAAGGAATCAGGGACTTTCAAACCTAAAGGTAGACCTAGATAAATTGAAGGGAAAGATCTTATAGAACACCCAAGGATATTGGCAATTTTATTCTATCTAGGAACTGGGGTGTTTATAAAAAACACTGCACTTTTATTCCAATTAACCAATTGACCCGAGGCAGAGGAATACAAATTTAGAGCTTGCTTCCAGTTTTTGGCTTCATTGCCTTCAAATTTACCCATAAAGATGGTATCATCAACAAACTAACCATGAGAACAAATGAGAGGTTGAGAAGAAGGTTGCAAACCTTTAATAACACCTTTTTGAACCAAATCCCCTATGTATCTCCCCAGATAATCAGTCATAATAACAAAAAGAATGGGGGATAAAGGGTCTCCTTGTCTTAGACCTTGGGAAGGTTTGAAAAAATGAGAAGAACTTCCATTGACCAAGATAGCTATAGAAGAAGTTGAAATCAACTGATAAATAGCTCCAACAACCTTATGGTCAAAACCAAAAACATGTAAGATTTTAGAAAGGAATGCCCATTCAACTCTATCATAGGCCTTAGCAATGTCCACTTTCATAATAAACCCCTAATTATTAGAATAGGACAAGGAATGAATATTCTCATGGGCCGAGAAAATAGAATTAAGAATTCTTCCTCAGATGAAGCCATTTTGTTGATCAGCAATAATTGAAGGAATCACCAAAAGTAATCTAGAAGTAAGGACTTTGGAAATAATCTTATAGAAAGAATTACAAAGGCTGATTAGTCTAAATTAATCTAGAGAATCAGCTCCAATCTTCTTGGGAATCAAATAGAGGAATGTGGAATTGTTTTCCTTTAGCATTTGTTTTGCTCCATAAAATCCCTTCACAGCATCACAAACATCTTTTCCAATGAGTTTCCATAGTTTCTATTAAAAAAACATGGGGAAACCATCTAGACCAAGTGCTTTGTCTCCTCCTAGAGAACAAATAGCTTTGAAAATTTCTTCATCTTTGGGAATAGAGCTTAACATTTTATTATGTTCCTTCAAAACCAAAGGTGGAATCACTCCAAGAAAATCAACTTGGTGATCCAGATTAATATTTGGATCAATAGTCATTAAAGAAGAGAAAAAGGCAACCATTTCTTCCATAATGTCCTTATCCTTAGTAATCTTCATATCCCCCTTTTTTAGATGTGAAATGAGAGTTTTAGCTCTGTGCTTGAGGGTAGAGAGATGGAAGAATCTAGTATTTTTGTCTCCTTCGCTCAACCATATCAATTTTGATCTTTGTCTCCAGTAGATTTCTTCTTTAGTAATAATGTCATGATATTGGACCAACTTTTCATTTTCTTCTGTAATAAGGGTAGGAGTGTATCCTTGCTTCTGAATTTTATCCTGAACTTTTTGGATATCTTTCTTGATAGCAGATTTTTTCTCAAAAATATTAAGTTTTTGTTCCATATTTTAACTTCTTTTTTAACATTTTTGAGCTTAGAAGCTACTCTATAGAGAGTGGTACCTTCAATGTCTATATTCCACCATTCAGCTAGCTTGCTTTCAAACTGTGGATGTTGCATCCACATATTTTCAAATCTAAAAGGAAAGTTTTTCTTGAAATTTATCTTTGCAGCAGTAAAGATCAAAGGAAAGTGATCTAACCCATTTTCTGACAGGCTTCCAACTTACAAATAAAATCTTTTGTCCAGTCAGGAGAGATAAGAGCACAGTCTAGACGAGCCTAAATACATTCATTACCAACTCTCTTATTACTCCAATTAAACTATTTTCCATGGAGATCCATATCCATTAAACCCTCCTTGTTAATGAAATCCATAAGATCCAATCTACCCTCCAATTGACTCACATTTCCTCCCTTTTTCTCATGGTCATAGAGACAAACATTAAAATCACCGATAATGATCCACTGACCAAAATAATCCTTACTTTTTATATTTGAGAGAGTATCCCAGACCTTTTTCCTAAGGTTCTTATTGTTGGGAGCATATATATTGACAATATACTAGTCTTCCTTATGATCAATGCTAGTAATTTTGGCTACCATAAGATATTTACTAGCATTCAAAATAGTTCCTAAGTAAGAATTTTTCTTCCATAACATCAGAGTTTCCCCTAAAGCACCTTTTGAAATACTAGCATTTATTGAGTAATTTTTAAAGGAATCCATCAGTTCAGCTTTCTCTTTATCCATCTTAGTTTCTTGCAACAAAAGAAAATCTGGCTTCTACTCTCTAACAAAATTCCTAACAACATCAAGTTTATGGATGCTATTCAACCCCCTAATATTCCAAGTTATAATTTTCATTACTAATTTTTAGGGGTAAAATCCAGAATAGTTGCTTGTCTTCCATCAATAATATTTTGCATACTCTCTAATTCTCTAATTTTCCTAGAGGATCTTCTTCCAAGTTTATCTGGGATACCAACATCTGGTTTCACCTTAATATGCTAATTCACTGTACTTCCAAAAATTTTTGGGGTACGATCATTTGGTTTCACCTTAACTTGTTGATCCACTTTACTGCTTCTTGTCTCTACCCCCTTAGAAACAGTATTGATCCTTCTTTTGATCTTTTTCCTTTGATTTGGTTTATGCTTTGAGTTTTTTCCTTCCTCCTTTGAAACTTCTAGGTCAAGATCATTCCTAAAAGGAACAATAACTTTACAATCAGTAATATCTCTCTCCTCTAACAGAACTCCAGAGTCAACTAGGATTTCCCCTTCCTCAAGTACCTCCTTCTCATCTAGATCTCCCCATCGATCTTCCATCCTTTGATAAATAACAATTTGTTTCATTAAATCTACCAAGTCTTCTATATTTTGTTTTGGCCTCACAGATTGAAACATAGATCCATTATCATCTTTTTCATAATTCTCTTTTTTAGGTTGTAGCATAGGTCTATTCCCTACTGATCTATTCATTTCCTTTTGAATATTCTTAAAATCTTTATCAGTTGCTTCATCTTGAGCTTTTGAATCCATGATCTCCTCCTCTTTCAAGTGAGAAACTTTGGGTTTCCGCACTTTCTTCTGAACTTTATCCTTCTTCACTTCCTTATCAGTACTTGAATGATTATTAATTTTATTCGGACAATTTTTAACCAAATAACCCTATTTTTAATAGGAATACCAGGAATTTGGAAGATCTTCAAAAATAATTTCTTGTGTTTTTTTTCCAAGCTTAGAAATTAATTCCACCTTTTCTAGAAGATGATTCAGATCTATCACCTTAACATAAATTCTGGCACTATAAAGTTTGGTTCTAGTAGCTGTAGCATTATCCAAAGCCACCAATTCTCCAAATGAACTAGCAATACCTTTAAAAATATCTTCATGCCAAAATTCTAAAGTGAGGCCAGGGAGTCTAGCCCAAATCAGAGTGGTTAAGAAAAAAGTGTTAGATAAATCCATATTAGGGCCCATTTTTTAATAGTGAGAGAACTTTTTCCAAATTATCATGGGCCTCCACAGAGAACTAGATTTGTATCTTCCTTCCAGTTGAAAATAAACAAGAAAAAGCCATTCGACATAGGAGCTATATCCACTTGAATAACCCATTTTCGTATGACCATTTTCGTCAGAGAATCTAAATTTGGTCTAGCCCCTAAAAAATTTCCCACTAGGGTGAAATCCATGGAAGACATAGAAAAATCAACTAAAGGATCCAGGATAAATATTTGAAACTCACCTTTCTCCCAGCAAGATTTAGCAGTCACCGACGAAAAGGATGATTTACCATTAGGTTTTTTTCCAAAAAGGGAAGACCAAGTCCTTTGCTCTGAGAACCCTACCTTTGGCCCTTCAGAAAACTTTCCCTTATTGGTCTCAACAATAACCAAAGGGGTTTTATCCTTCTTAGAAACCTACCTCGGCACATGAAATGCAGAAGGGGAATCCAAGAGAGGGTCTCAAACCCCACAACTTGTGCCTGTTTCACACATAGGCTTTCCATTATCCACATAGGCCATAAAGATTCTTTCTGTCCCAACATTATTTGGCAAATTCTTCTTAGTACCTCCTACTGTTCCTCTAGGATCAGTACCTCCTACCAAATTCTCTCGAACCAATTTCCTGCCTTCCTGCGAACCAACTAATTCAAAAACGCTGAGAGCACCCATGATAGTGATAGTTCTTGAGAAAGTTTGTGTTAATGTTTTTTGATGATATATTAATTTATAGCAAGACTTGGGAAGAAAATTTTCAGCATGTAGATCAAGTATTACAATTACTCAAAGATCATCAACTCTATGCTAAGCCATCCAAGTGTGCTTTTGGTCTTAAGGAGGTGGATTATTTGGGACACATAGTTTCACATGGAGTAAAGGTGGACACTAACAAAATTAAGGCTATCATGGAATGGCCTATCCATTAAGAAGCTGGAGGGTTTCTTAGGATTGACAAGGTACTATAGAATATTTGTGAAGAATTATGATTGTATAGCAACACCTCTCACCACTCTATTTAAAAATGATTCTTTCCATTGGAATGAATATGCTAATGTAGCATTTGAGAAATTAAAGAAGGCTATGTATAAAACTCTAGTTCTTGGCACTCTAGACTTCACCAAGGAATTCATTATGGAATGTGATGCTTCTGGAAATGGGATAGGAGAAATTCTCATGCAAGAAGGTCGACCAATTTCTTTTAAGAGTCATCAATTAAAAGGTAAAAATCAGCTCAAACCTATTTATGAGAAGGAAATTCTAGCAATCCTTCATGTTGTTAAAAAATGGAGGTCTTATTTAATGGGTCAACACTTCAAGGTTAAGACAGATCATGATAGCCTAAAATATTTTTTGGAACAAAGAGTATCTTTGGAAGAGCAACAAAAATGGGCCACTAAGATGTTGGGATATGACTTTGAAATTGTATACAAGAAAGGGAAGGAAAATATTGTGGCCAATGCACTTTCTAGGAAGGATGAAAAAGATGAAGCCTTATTGTGTGCCCTTTCAATATTACAAGCAAATTGGGTGGAAGAAACCAAAGTAGTGTCACAAAATGATGTTGCAACAAGTAATCTCATCCAAAAAGTAAAAAGTGACCCTAGTAGTTTAGATAAGTTTTTTTTTAAGGGGGATATTATTTGGTATAAAGAGTGGTTGTATCTCAACAAGAATTCCACTCTTAAACACAATATTCTTATAGAACTACATGAGTACCTAATTAGTGGTCATTCAAGATTTTTGAAGACATACAATCGGGTCAAGAAAGATCTTTTTTGGGAGGGGTTAAAAGGTGATGTTCAAAAATTTTTAGCCAAATGTTTGGTTTGTCAAAGAAATAAGGAGGGGATAGTTAAGAAATCAGGTCTCTTGTAGCCATTAGTTATTCCTAGCCAATGTTGGGAAGAGGTATCCATTGACTTCATCACAAGACTTCCCAAATCTAAAGGTCATAATGTCATCATGGTAGTAGTTGATCACCTCACTAAATATGCACATTTTATTACACTATCACATCCTTTTACAACAAGTATAGTGGAAAAAGTTTTCTTGGAGAATATCCAAAAGCTAGATGGTACACCTAAGATTATTGTTAGTGATCATGATCTTATCTTTACTAGTCATTTTTGGAAAGATTTATTCTTGTGTTTGGGTACTCAATTGGCTCATAGTTCTTCATACCATCCTCAATTAGATGGATAAACTAAGGTTGTTAATAAATGGTTGGAAGGATATCTACATTGTTTCACTTTAGAGAAATGATCTCAATGGGTATATTGGCTACCTCTTGCAGAATGGTGGTACAATACTTCTTTTCATAGCTCGTCAAAAATGTCTCCATTTTTGGCACTTTATGGATATCATCCTTCTTCCATCACATCATCATTAAAGGTGTCACTATGAGTTTGGGTAGTAGAGGACCACTCGCTTCATCAACAAGAGGTACTTTCAAGACTCAAGGAGAATTTAGCAATGGCACAAAATTGAATGAAACAACAAGTAGACTAACATCATAGTGAAAGAAATTTTGAAGTTGGGGATTGGATCTTCTTGAGATTGCAACCTTATAAATAAACCTCAATGAAGCAACAAAAAAAGAATAATAAGTTATCTCCAAGATATTATGGACCACACCAAATCATGCAAAAGATTGGTAGTGTTACCTACAAGCTAGAGTTGCCACCAACAACAAAGATACATCCAATTTTTCATGTTTCTTGTTTGAAGAAGGTAATTGGGTAGAATATTCCTACTCAAACAGTACCACCAGAGCTTGATGAAGAAGGAAGAATAATTTTGAAACCATAGTGCATTCTTCAAACATTCTTGAAGAAGTTGGGGAATAGAACTCTCACCCAGTATCTCATGCAATGGAAGTACTTGTTGAAGAGGCCACGTCAGAGGATGAGGAGTTCATTCAAAATAATCCACACTTGGTTAGCATTAAGGAAAATGCTTCTTTCAAGAGAGGGGCATGCTACACCCTTAATAATGGTGTATATAAGGTTACGAATAGTCAACTTGTGGCTATCTTAATCCTTAATTAAGCCATGATATAATTATTATGTTTTTATTTAGGTAGGTAGGTCAGCCTAGGTGTTATGTAGGGTTATGTCTATTCAAATTAAGCATAATTAGGTATATATAGGAGGTTGTGAGTCTTATTTCAAGATCATATTGTGAAGTGTGTTCTCATTGGAGATATTCGAAGGTTTCCCCCTCGAAGTGGCCTATTACTCTAAGTTATTATAAAGTATTTATATAATATTTTATATTATTTCTTGTATTGTGCAAGTTATTTCATTACATTTAATCCCCTCCACTTTATTAAATTCTTTAATCCTATGATTAAGTTAAATCCTATTTAATTTAATCCTAATCCCAACTAAAACTTTGTCTACCACCCATCACTCTCATCCTTCTAAACCTACCCACTAGTTAATCCCACTTAATTATCCTAAACACCTTTCTAAACACCATTTAACCCCTAAGTGGTTGCTCACACATGTGTGAGCAACTCAAGATCCAAGAAAGCTTCCATTTTATTATTTTATTCAAAGCCTCCTACACCTCTTACACACTTGTCCCCCTTTCCTTTCTCCAAGGTTTCTCACACATTTGTGATCAAACCTTGAGCCATCCCTTTCAACATAAAGGCTTATGTTTACCTTTGCATGGCTTGTCTCCTTAGCCCATGTGTCTCCCTTCTCGCACCTATGTGGATGCCACATAGATGCCACTTCCCCAAGTGATGCAAAGCCCTTTGGTACACCTTTAAGGAACACTAATTAAACTCAAGGGATTCACAAAAGTATGTTACTCCATCAAGGAATGAGGATCAAGTTAGAGGCTTCAACAAATAACCCTGACATTATACACCAATAAAGACAACATATTCATTCACACAATCTGATTTCTATGTCTGGTTACATTATTCATAACTTTTAATCATGAACTTTTCTTGAAAAACCCTTTGGTGAAATTTTTTGGAATTATGAATAATAAAACATATCCAAATCTAATATAAATTAAATTTATCCATTACAATTTATATTCTCTCTAACTAGACCTATTTTCATAGTCATAAATCAGAAGTGAAACCAATAAGCTTGCCTAGGGAATCCAATAACTTTTTTAAAATGACTCCAAATGAAACAAAAAAAAATTCACATTGAAGAGATATGAGTATAGTTTCTAAATATTTAATCCATTTATTTATCCAATGCATAAATATTAAGCATAATTCATTGTCTGCAGTTTCAATGGAGATCCTTAAAAACCAATCTTTACTCAATTACACATAACATACACAAATCTAAATAAAAATGACTCAAACCAATTGGAGATGAAGGATACTTCATGTATATTTCTAATTAATATAAATTTAGTTCCCTTTTTATCCAAATTTTTTAATTCCAAACATTACAATCCAACTATAGTTGGGCATTCTCAAATCTGCAAATAACCATTTTTACCAAAACTTCCATAAATTCCTCAAAAATTAACGAAATTGATCCAAACCAAAAATATAAGGAATATCATTCATCCTAATATTCATATGTATATAATATTAATTTTAATAGAATATATATGGGTTCTAGGTTGTAAACGGCTGCACAAGACCTAGAACCAACACAAAAATAGTTAACACCAATCAAAATAACAAACTCTTAAGAAACCAATTGATTCAAAATGTTCTCTTCTTATTCTCATTAATTAATATCTATTTGGAATGATCAATACAATGTTTTAATAGTGGATTTGGTGGCTTACAACTTTCCAACCACCTTTTAAACCAACCCATTACATTCTTTTAACCCTTTTGCATTGTTGACAACATTATATGCACTTTAGCATTACAAATTTCATATAAACCCAACCTAGACCAAATTTATGACTCAAATGAATTTAAATGGATAAAATAGATCCATTCACCTATTAAATAAATATTTTGACATTATTGATCATATTAAGACCTCCTTTTACAATTTTGACAACTTATTACAAATGGTTTCTATAAACTCTAGCCTTTACATCTTGACTTGAAAGACTCAAATATATCATAAATGGATTACATTAATTCAAGATATAACTTGAGGACTCTAAACCTCATTTTTCTCTTGAAATTTAGGTGCCTATGCACCACCAAGGCCTCTCTCAAACCTATAAATAGAACCCTTGTCTCAAGCATTTCTCATCTCCCTCATTTGCATTGTTATCATGCTAGTATAATTCTAGAGCTCTTAAGTTGTTTTATGCATTTTGATAACCATTGGTAGTTGCTAGGTCATTTTCATTTGTTGTTAACTTAGTTTAATTTCTTACATCCATAGTCACCTTCTTTTAATTCTTTGAACATGGTTGTATCCATAACCATTGTTTGAAGCACTTTCTTCATATCTATTTAGTTTCATACATTTTGCATTTCATTTCAAGCATATTGGGATTCAATAGTTGTGTTTGGGAGAGCACATTCACATCTTACAATCTAGAGCATAGCAATAAGGCCTCTTTTGGGTGCCCTTGTTGAGCTACTTTGAGGTTGCATGAGGACTCTTTCTTTTCGATTGCATTAAGTTGTAAAACTAAAGCATAGAATTAGTTGTATTTTTCTTTACTTTGAATCTTTGATATACATGTTCAACTAACTTTTCTTGTTTATGCATGATCCTGACAGGTTAGGTTTTCTTGCATGCAATGATATTTCTCAGAATGAAGGGCTTAGTCTAAAGTATCTAATATTCAAACTATAGGGTAGAGACGAATGTCACAAACACCTATCAATATAAAATATGATAGAGGTATGACTTTGCACCACTTTTGATGACAAAAGAAGACTTGTATCATTCTAATTAGTTATGTTTTCCTCCAAAAAAATGGTTACTAGTGAATAACAACTTGGAAATTTTATTTATTGGAACACCTTAGAGGTGAAAAGGGTTCTTCTTTCAACTCCCACAAGTCATAGGCCTACCAGGGGAGAAGAAAGATAATTGAGTTGTAATAGGAGATAAGAGGTTTATTTTCTATTCTATTTTTCAATTGTAATTGTAGGGACATACTATCTTATGGTTTTATGTTGTGTGTTCATAATAAAGATAGGTTATGTTTATCAAGTCTTGTGGTCTAGAAATATAATTCTTGGACTATTTTTGATCGTATGGTCACTTCTATTACATTTTTTGAATCTAGTCTAGGGTTATTCATAGTTGTAGAATAAAATATGCTTTCCCCATTTCTCTATGATTTAAAGAATGTTAAATGATTAGTCATATAGCTAATTTCAATTCTTTCCTTCTTCATTCTATTCTTAAAACTTATAATCACATTCATTCCATACTAATGGGTGAATGTTAGAATCCCTTTGTGTCTTTAGGTTAAAGACATAATTAGTTTATCACATTCATTGAATATATTTTATGAGGGAGTTGTACCTCTCAATTCAGAGGAGATTCATCAATGAATGATAACTCATCCAACTATTAGTACATTTTGTTCTTCTTTCCAAACATATTGAATCATCATTTACATTTCTTTCTGAAGGAAAAATCTATTTACTAACAGATTTTTGGCAACTTTACTGGTGAGAGAAAGTGAAGTTATAATGTTTTTCTTTCCTTGGATATCTAAAGGTACGTCCCTAAGGATGGAGGTTGGAAGCTCTGATTTAATTTGGTAAAATAAGTTTAGTGTGCTAAGGGTTTGGTTGCAGCCTAGCCATGGGGGGCTCACCATTTTCTTTATCCCAATATTTATAGTTACCTAAAAGATCAAGCTAATACTTCTCAAAGTTCATTGATGATGCAAATCAAGACCCCAATGATCACATTAAAGTAGTTATAGTTTCCTATGGGATTCTTGCTATACAAGAAGAGAACATTTTTGTCAAACTATTTGCCAAAAGCCTCACTAGAAGTGCAGTAGATTTGTTCTAGAATTTTCCAGATAGTTGCATCACTTGCTAGAATGATCTTGAGGTAAAAAAAATTCAAAGGTTTAAGCTCGTTGTTGATGTTGCCAAGTTATTATTACATATCTTTCAAATTCAAATGAAGGAAAGTGAAATTATGAGGGAACTCATTGATAGATTAAATAGATGTGTTGGCAAGATACCTCAAACTTTTCAACCAATTGAAAACAATTTGTTTTGCATTTTTATCGTTTCCCTACAAACTAAAATTAGCTTCTTGGTTTGGCATCTAAAAGTATAGAGTCTGCAAGATGTACAAAAGGAGGCTATTAGCTTGAATAATGATATGATCATCAGTGGGTTGAAATGTGCCAAACCCTCATAGGAAGAGATATGCACCTATGGACAACAAAATTATCTAAAAGTAAAACCCACTCAGAAAAGGCATGTCCTCAGAACAACCAAATCAGCACCCCCTGTAGTGCCTACCCCTAGTTCACATTTTGTTTTAATTGCCAAACTCTTTTAGGCCAGTTTTATACTTGATGTTTAGTAGCATTACTTTCAGATTATCAGATGTTGTTTTACACTCAATTTATTATATGATGAGATGACTTGGTACTCTATATTTCATGCATGTATGATGATTATTCAATGTTTTCAATTATTGATGATGATTAGTTATATGGTTTATTATCACATGTGCTTTCTTATGGATACTTACCCATACTGCATGTGTATGGTGTGCGTGTTTGTTTTCTTTATGTATGGTGTTTCTGATGTGGTTAAGGAAGGGAGTCCTAGTCACCTGCTAGTCGGGATCTACATGATGCACCACTTCTTGCCATTGTCTGTTTAGCTTAGAATATTATGTCTATACATGCGTGGATTTTATGCAGGTTGCAGGTACCAGGTATCGACTTCCCTGAATTGCCAGGATGAGCGTACCCTATCGCATTATCTCAATGGTAAGAGAGGGGAGATAAACTCTTAAGTCCAATTCCTAAACCCTTTTAGCCAATTGTCCTAATTGATAATTAGGGCAAGTATCTGAGTTAAGTACCCTCTGAATGCATCAAATGATGTTATTTCATGATTATAACCCTTTTTGTTTGATTTAGTATGTATTTTTCTATGATGGGTTTTCGTATGTTGCTTTATGAGTCCTTGATGTATTTTCTATTAATTAAGTTTAATTAAAAGGATTAATTAATGATTTAATTTAATAGAAAATTATTATGATATTTTAATATTTAATTATATTTAATTAATTGAGAAATTTATTAAATAAAAAGAATTAAATTTGGAAATAAAAATTTTAAGTATAATTTTAGAATGTGATAATATTTATTTAATTTAATAATAATATATATTTAGAGTTCATTTTTAAATAAATGCTAAATATTATTATTAATTGAATTAATAAATATTTTATCAATTAAAGTTTCTTAAATAAATTAAAAGTGGAAAAGATATTAAATTATTAAAGGGTTCTAGATCGCATGATCTAAGCATGAGTTTAAATATAAAAGAAATTAATTAAAACGATTAATTAATGATTTAATTTAATAGAAGATTATTATGATATTTTAATATTTGATTATATTTAATTAATTGAGAAATTAATTAAATAAAAAGAATTAAATTTGGAGATAAAAGTTTAAGGATAATTTAGAACATTATAATATTTATTTAATTTAATAATAATATATTTAGAGCTCATTTTTAAATAAATGCTAAATATTATTTTTATTTAAGTTAATTAAATATTTTATCAATTAAGTTTCTAAAATAAATTAAAAAGTGAAAATATATTAATTATTAAAAGTTGTAAGATTGCATGATGTGAGCATGTGTTGAAAATAAAGAAATTAATTAAAAAGATAAAATAAGAGGAAATTATAATGTTTTTTTAATTTCATAAAGTGTGCATGGGTTTAAAAGTAATAAAGATTAAAAATAGACGTCAAGTGGAAAAATTAAATAAAGTTATTTAATGATTCATTTAATATGCAAAAGCAAAGATTAATAAAAGATAATTTTGAGTTAACTCAGTTGAGCAAAGAGTCCTCTCGGGTGAACGCACAATTAGTGCCCCGATTTGAGGAGAAAACTCCTTATCACAACTTTGGGGTTCATTTTTGGGGGACACGAATTTGGACAAGGAATTTGGGGGAGACAGAAATTTTGGGAGACACTTTTGGAAGCAAATTTCAGAAGGCAAATTCAAAAGAAGATTTTCAGAAGAAGGTTATTGAAGAGGAGCGAATTCTCTTACAGTTTTTGGAGATTGCATAATAGCATCAGGTTGAGGTAGGGTCTTGTGTTTGATCACGGGTTGAATTATGCAATTTGATAATCTTGTCTTCTTCGTGCTTGTGGATTTTAAATCCGAATTGTCTGGATTTCACTGTTTGATCCTTTCGCTCTCTTGTTATGAACCTTATGATACTATATTGTATTTCATCTATATAACAGAATTGGAAGAATAAATCAATTTGAAACCCTCGTTGTAGATGATAGAATTTTACAATTTAAACTAGGGAGAGCTTTTGAAAGAAAAGAAAAGAAAATCTTGATTGGAAATTCGGGTTATATTTAAAAAAGTTTATAAAATAAAATAAAATTAGAATTTAAAAAAATAAAATAAAATAAAATGTTTAATTATACATGTTTAGTGATTAGATTGTTTATGTATTAAACAAAGATCCTTTTTTAAAATAGTATATATAATACTTGGAGGAAACGTATTTAAAAGTTTTTAATTGAAAATAAAAATATATATATTTAAGAAATTATTTTAATATATTTATAAATTTATATATATCTTTAAATTAATTGGTTTATTAATAAAAATTTATTATAAACAAATTGTATTTAAAAAAATAAAAAAATAAAAAAATTTATAAAATAAATTTTTATACATTATAGTGGGGGGGAGGGAATTACCTCGTACCCACCCCCACTGTCAGCAGAGCCGATAGTACCTGCGTCGCAGGTACTGCGACGACAGGTACAGGGTACCTGCTGCCGCAGGCCCTACGACCGCAGGACTGCGGCAGACCGCAGGCGATCTTAAAGCCGACGGGCTTAAAACGTATGAATATAATATGTTATGTTTTAATTTCATTTTTTCATAATTTATTTATTATTTATAAATTTATTTATTATTATTTAAAATTTTAATTAATAAATATTTTAATATATATTTTTTAATTAATAATATTTTAATCTATATTAATATTTAATAATTAAATATTAATGTATCTAACATAGTTTTTTTTGTAATATTAATTTATTAATAATTTTGGTTAAATATTAATAAATTAACAATTAGTGAATGGATTAAAATAAGTAATTAGAATAGTAATTATTGATTAATTTAATTAAAATTAGTTTATTTAAAGTTAATTAATAATGAATATTATTTGATTTAATTGTAGATTTGGATTGTTGATTTAATGGAAGTTATTATAGAAATGGGTTAATCGTAAGGGGTAGTTGTGAAAACTTAGTTACTTGAAATAGACGTTAAACTAGAGCATAAACCTTACCTTAACTCAATAATATACTTTCAAATCCAATCTGTGAGACTTTGATGTTTTCTAAGTGTTCTCTGTGTTTTGGGGTTGTTCTAGTATTGACCAGTTTAGGTTGTTACCAGAGGCCCGGGTTTGTGAATGTGAGGTTATGATGATTTGTTCTCGATCTTTTCAAACCAACCAAGGTAAGGTGATAGTATGCTCTATGATGGATGTATTTACTGTTTGTTGTTGCTTTCTAGTTTCCTGGTATGAAGTTGAAGTGTATGTATATAAGATGCCTGACTTAACCATTTTTGAGTCTCGATCAGTTATATTTGATAACCATTTTTGAGTCTCGATCAGTTATACTTGGATTGCTTTTCGGTCACTTCAGAGGAATGAAGTGTTTGTTATGTTCTTGATGATGTCATGTGTTGACTTGACCATTTTGGACTCTTTGATCAGTATTGTGATTTATCATTGATGCCTTCAGTTGCTGATAGAGAACTATTGTGATCATATGATTATTATTTGATGCTTACCTGTTGCTCATGAAGAACTGATGTAATTTTTGTGGCTTATCTTTTATGATGTTTTTTAGTTGCTTGTATAGGACTGAGGTGATTTTATTATGATTCTTTGATTTGTGATTTCATGAGCCTAGGGTAGGTTATCTATGTTTAGTGTCGAGAAGTGGCTTGCAATGGGGATCGAGGCCCTAAGAGGCTGCCTGGAGTAACCCATTGTAAGTTGTTTTAACAAGTGAAAACATCTCACCTAAATACTGACTTAAATGAACCTAATAAGATAATTTTATGTTCTCTCCCATGCCTTGAGTGCTAGTACAGGCTAGGATGGGGTAGAGAGAACGCTTGGTTACGACCTTGCATTCCGCAGTATGCCTCGTCAGTACGAGAGGATACTAGTGGCCACAGGGATCACTAGGGACTCGAGATTCCTAAGGGATTGCTCGGGTAACTTCTACGTGACTTTTGCGATGACACTTTCCCGCTTGCATAGCAGGTTTCCTACGTGTCTTTGTGGTGCCTCTGGGTCTAGATGTCTATCTATGTTGAACCTTTGAGTTAGTATACTTTTAGGATTTCCCAGACTTAGAGAGTACTTGTGTTTTGTGTTTTGATACCTTGTTTGGGACTTGAGACTATCTCCTCAGCGCAGTGGGAGTGGACCATCTAGGTTCCACGCAGTCGGGTGGTAGTGCTTTTACTCTTACCATTGAGATTCATCCGAGACACCGTGGCTGGAGTATTACTATTGGCTTATACCTTCATTTTGTTCATGGATTATTATGATGAATGGTTAGATTTTATGGTGGATGTTTTATCTTTTTACAATGGATGGATGTATCATGTATGGTATATAATTTCATTTATTTTACTGTACTTTGTATCATGGAATTGAGGATGATGTATCTTTATCTTTATATATGTATATTCTTTTAAGCCTTTCATACCCTGTGACATGTACAGTGGATGATTGAGCATTCCGAATTAATTTGCCAAGAGGCATTCAGAACAAATGTATATTATGGACATTGGACTTTCTGATTATTCTTTCATATGTATGTGGTAGTTGTTAGACTTAGAATTAATTAAATTTAAATGTGACTCCACGTCTTGGGATCCTTAAGGAATGTAACTTGTGATGTATGTTTGTTGATTACATTTTATTGCTTCCGCTACTATGTGTTTGATGTGTATGTTATACATTCTTACTTTTTTTTTTTTTTTAAATGTGTTTAGCAAACTTAGTAAAACTTTAGGTTAATTCTTTTGGGTCCCTTGGCGGGGCGTTACACCCCCCATTTCTATTTGTCAAAATATGACAATTTTTAGAGTACAAGATCTACTAGTGCCTCTTGTGATTGAAAATACTCCTAATGATATTCCTATGGTATATCACCTACATGTTGAGTATGATGATGAGGACATAGTAGAATCATGCTCAAAGAAGGTGCCCTTTAATTCTGAAAACCCACTTGGAGAGGGAGACTCTGGAGCAATTACAAAATAAGGTAATGATGGCTCATCAAAAACATTATAGCCTCAAACATCATCAAGTAGCCAAGAGAATACCTTTCCTTGAATGGATCAGATCACCAAAGATCCCTCTTGTTCTTCTCAGCCATGGATAGTGTGGCCTCATGAGGACCAAGCATCGGTAAGGTTGGAACTTCCACTCACACAATCTAAAAATGAGAGTTCTTTGGATTTTACAAGTTTGATCGTAGAAGTTAAAGATGGGTTGTATGCAAAACTTTGTGATGATAAAGATATTGAACAAGTTCAATCATTTTTAGCTTCCCTAGATGGTGATTCTTTCAATGAAGATGAGATAGTCATAAACTTCCTATCAATAATCAACTTTGAAGACTCTGAAGGTAAAGATTTAAATGCTGACCCATTTGATATATTTGGCTTGAATAAATGCTTTCTGAGGTAGTTATAGCACAATATGATGAAGATTATCTAGTTAATCCTAATCCTTTGTTGGAGGAAGTAAATTTGTTCTCTAAATAAGTTATGAATGCTGAAAAACTTTCCAAGATCTAGGTTCATGTGGAAAATATGAATTCCTCTATGAATATCTTTAAGCTTAAATTTTTTCAACCACCATTCAAAGATGCTTCTAAGAGTTCCATGTTGGAAACTCAAGTAGTAGTGATCTATCATGAGATATGGTTGTTGATCTATCATGAGATATGGTTGTTCAAACATAAATGTCAACTTGATAATTTATTACATTCAATCAACTGGATTCATAGTGACAAAGAGGTTTCTATGCAAAGGTCACATCAGGCTATCTCATTCAAGGGTAGCCCATTGTTGCAAAGAGGATATTTCTTCTCATAATTAGTGAATGGCTTTGTGTAAGTTTTCCTTAGCTCTAATTCTATGGTGATTAAATGCATGTATATATCTTGTTGCTCTCTAAGGTTTTGGTGGTGTTTAGTTTTGCTAGTTGGTTTTTGCTCACTGGTAGTTTAGGTTGTTTTGGGTTTTCCCCCTACTCTTCCCCTCTTCGCAAGTAGTCCCTTGGAGATCTATTGTAGTTTGACTCTATTTTCCCAATGTGTCAGCACTAGCCTCCTACTAGAGGCTTTCTAGATCCTTCCTATCCCTCACGACCTACATCCCCAATTAGAGCTAGCTGTGAGCATGCTTTCAACACCCAAGATTTAAACTTTGTAAATTGATTCTATAGACAATTTTTTAAAGTTTGTTTTTGGTTTTTTTTACTAATGGTTCCTTTATATTGCCTTATATATGAAGAAGAAGTGTTTTATGCCTATGTTGAACTTGAACTTGAACCTCAAAGTTCAAAGTTTGAAATGCAGATTTATTGGTTCAAGAGTTCGATTTTGAAAGTTTAGAGGTTCACCTTGTCAGGTTTGAAATGTAGTTAACTACTTTAAGGATTCATGTTTATATTGACCCCATAATTGAATAATATCTATTAGTTGTATCTTCAAAGGTGCACACTAATGTTCAATTTTCAAGTTAAAGGTTTAGTTCTAAGTTCAAGTTCAGAAGTTTAGTTTTATGATTCAAAGTTCAAAGTTCAACTTTGTTAATGGAGGTCCAATATCAAGATTCAAAAACTAAGGGTTAAGAGATGTCAAAATTAATTTGTAGATGTAGCAAGATAATAGAAGTATTGAGTATGATCCATGTACTATCTCTTGTAAACCATGCAAAGCCTTTTATATTCCATTCGAATGACCAAAGGATTCGGAAATTCAAAAGAATTTGAGGAACTATATTGATAACCCCATGAGGATTGAAATATGATTAAAAAATGGATTGTCATGGATTTTTGTCAGTTTGTTTAGCATGCCCATTCACTAAATACTCACTTTAATGATATTAAATTTGACATCATGTAGAGATAAAGAGGAATATTGAGCTTACATGGTGATTCAAATAAAACTAAATCCTAGAGATTTGGAGCACACAAACAATTTGTATGAATTTTTTGGCATAATGTCATCTCAAGTATGTTCAAAATAGTGGGAAAAAATGACCATCAAGATTGAACTTATAGTAAACATATTATTTAACCGATATGTGTCAATTCATGGGAATTTTGAAAGGCCAATATGCTTGTGTTGACTTCAATTTGATTCATTTTGAATGTGTCTTCTTCCCACCACAGAGTTAATGATTGTATTCATAATTGCATGTATGGGTTAGAGGTGAAGCACCTGATTCATCCTCAAGAATATCATCCCCTATCCAATTCTTGGTTAAATCAAAATTACAGGGATAATTACAATAGTTATTATTACATTAAGAGATAAAGACATGAAAGAAATGTATCAGGCCACTAAGAGTCACAAAAAGGAAATAGAGGTGTAGTCAAGCTCGCATAAAGAATGCACACCAATTGTTTGACCAAACGTCAAAAATGGTTAATTTTTTGAAGTGAACTACTCAACACAATGTCAGTTTATACATAGCAATAGAGTCAAACTTGAAAAGGATGGGCACAAATCACATCAGGCTTATGTGTTTCCAAGAGCATAGGGTGAATGATGACACCTAGAAGGTTGGACAGTCCTAAATTTCAATTAGATATGAAGGAAATCAAACACTCAATCCTCTATTAATACAACATAAGGAGCAATGATAGTCACTATTTGAGAAGTGAACAATTGGTAGTGGCATTTCTTGATCAGAAAGATAGACCAAGAATTCCAACCATTTCTTGCTTGAACCATTAGCATCATTGTGCAAGAGTTCAAAACCAAAATCCATATCCCCTCTCGACATGAATTAGTGAAGTCTCCATGAGTGTACTTGTTGAGGATATGTCTAAAAGAAAGCCAAGAAATAAAGTAGGTTTTATAGAGTTTATCTTCATATCTCTTGTAGCCTACGAAGCTAACATGATAAAATGTGAAATAGGGTAGGATAAATTTGCTTGGCTTTGTAAAGGATATGGCCCAATATTGATGACCTCCATAATCATCAATTAAAATCAATGGATGACCTATTAGTATAATAGTAGCAATAAAATTGGAGATCGATTCATGAAATTCTTGGGTATGAGAGCATTCTAAACTTCCATCCTCCTCAGTGAACCCAACTCAAGGATAAATGACAAGTGTAGAGAAGCCAATATATGCCATCTATCCAACTATAGCTATATATCATTTGAGTTCACTTTTTGATCTTGATAATTATGAATATGATATATATTAGAATATAGAGCTTATTCTAAAGTATCTAATATTCAAACTATAAGGCAGAAACAAATGTCACATACAACCATCAATATAAAATATGATAGAGGTATGGCTCTACACCACTGTTGATGAAAAAAGAAGACTTGTATCATTCTAATTAGTTATATTTTCCTCCAAATAAATGGTTACCAATGAATAAAAACTTGTAAATAATATTTATTGGAACACCTTAGAGGGGAAAAGGGTTCTTCTTTCAACTCTCGCAAGTCATAGGGCTACTAGAGGAGAAGAATGATAATTGGATTGTAATAGGAGATAGAGGATTCATTTGTTATTTTATTTTTCAATTGTAATTGTAGGGACATATTATCTTATGGTTTTATGATGTGTGTTCATAATAAAGATAGATTATGTTTATCAGGTCTTGTGGTCTGGAAGTGTAATTCTTGGATTGTTGTTGATTGTATGGTCACTTCTATTATGTTTTGAATCCAGTCCAAAGGTTATTCATTATTGCATAATAAAATATGTTTTTTCCCATTTCTCTATGATGTAAAGAATGTTAAATGATTAGTCATATAGCTAATTTTTATGATTTCTTTCTTTAATTTGTTCTTAAAACTTGTAATCACATTTGTTCCATATTGATGGCTAAATGTTAGCATCCCTTCATGTCTTCAAGTTAAAGACATAATCAATTTATCACATTCATTGAATATCTTTTATGAGGGAGTTGTACCTCTCAATTCAAAGTAGAATTATCAATCAATAATAACTCTTTCAATTGGTAGTAAACTATGTTCTTCTTTTTGGGCATATTGAGTTATCATTTATATTTCTTTCTGAATTAAAAATATGTTTACTAATACAACCCATACCCAATGAACGATATTTGTACAATAGGTTGATCACTTGGATCCTTCTTTTGTATGGATCTCACTCTACCATTAATTTTTTCATTACTCCCTTTTTTGTGTAGTTAGAGTCCTCATACCTCAACTCAATGCTATACTTTTTCATAATAGTGGATTTGGTGATAAAAGGGTTATGATTCAATATATGTATCCAATTAGTAATCTAGCTTGTGTTGTGTCGATAATGTTTAGAGCTTCTTCCAATTATTTGTAATTCTAAATTACTAGAAAGAGAAAGGAAACCATAAGGGTGAATTGATATAAATGTGAGATTTATTCTCAGGTTAAATATTTATGCATGATTTTTCTTCTACAAAAGACTTCACAATTTTGAACAATGATGCACAGGTGAAATATTAGATTCTATAGAAGACTTCACAATTTATTTTGGATGGAGATGCTCGACAAAATCATTTTGGCTACCCAATACAAGAGCATCAGCCTTAAACCTTAACCTCTTTGGCTAAGAGCCAAGGACTAAGGGGTATCCATTCTACCAAATTCACCTAAGGCATGATCCTAACCTCATCCATTTTTGATGTTGAAGCCTTACACTCAAAAAGACTTGACCCTTGGTGGGCTCTTTAAGAACCTTTCAACTTCATTGGTAGATCAAGGGTCCATTGAAAAAATTCACAACTTTGAACAATGAAGTGCATATGAAATATCAAAATTGACATAAGACATCACAATAAATAATCAATCTTAAGTTAAATTTTTGAGAGATATTTCCAATGGAAGACTAGGGTGTTTGTGAACTACTAAGTCTACAATTGTAGAGTAAGGAGGGTCTTTCACCTCTAAAATTGCATACAAACCCTTTAACCTCTAGCTTCTATAAATACAAAGAGATTCAAATGCATTCCATGATGGATTATAGTGACCCACCATCACCTCATAAAGGCTTCCAATTTTCTAGAAAGCTACAATATGCTTGAGCAGATAATATTTTATTAATTATTTATATGGGCCCCTTATTCAATAATTAAATCAATTAACTATTTTAATTAAGACTTTAATAAAATTGGGGACATCACAAGTCCTCATCACCCAAAGATTATTCTCCCTCAAGCAACTGTCATCAAATTGTTGACTAACTACAAAGCTCTAGGATGCTAAACCAAGCATGTGTGTCGAAGGTCGTAACACCTAAAATCTCAATGTTGAAACATGACCACAAACACCATCTCCATAAGAGGCCTAAAAGTGGCTATCTACTACACCACTCTAATATAAACATTTCCATTTGTAGCCACTAAGATCCCATAGATGCAACCTATCAAACATAATGATTCCCAAATTCTGAGTTGTTATTGCATCATGCCAATCAATCATTTTCCAAAAATGATGGCATGAAATCCCAAAACTCATCTAGAACTTGTTATTTCCATATAGAAGGCACTCTTTTTGGAAATCCATGATTATATTAGTTTTCAAGTCTACAAAAGAAAGAACTCTACATGCAAAAACTGAAGACCCTATCACTAAAAGGGGTCACTAGTAATCTCTAAATCTTCATGTAGTTGAATGATCATTATTGGCTTGGTAGGCTCCATGTTAGTACTCTCTTCAACCCTATTATTGTCTTGCAAGATTAGGATTTCTCCATTTGTAGCCATAGCATCATATTCTTGCATATCCTTATCTCCCTCATCAATCTTATTGTCATCTCCATCCTCCTTAGCCTTCTGCAATTGAGACCAAATTATCTTCATAATGCTTGAATAGATGATTGACCAATCTACATATTGTAATATAAGGGATACATTCTTGATAATGAATAGCTGATAACATAGCTATGATAGGTTTGGATATTATAGTCATCTCCTCAATACATGAAATCATTATACTCTCCATGAAATATAAAATCTTATTACAATGCTGCTCTTTTATCACAGCAAAAAATTGATGAAACATATCATTGATCAAATCTTACAATCCTAGATCTAAGAGGAGGTTACTAAATTTTATATTTATATAGATCTATAGTATTGTAACTCTCCTATAAAATGGGTCACTACTAGCATCATCACTGCCATGAAAGTTGTCAATGTTCAAGTGTAATATCTATATCAAGATGTCATCATCACACGGTACTTGATGAGTCAAGATTCTCAAATTTTCACTAAGACATGTTTGAGTTGCTAACTCAATTTCCATGTCATGATGTCTCAATAAAAGAGGTTCTCTTAAGGAATCCTCTATCCCAGTGGTTTTAGATGTATAATGCCAATACTTCTCCCATGTAGATGGATTGTTGTATCCATATAATGAAATTGTTAACCATATGATGAAGATGGTTTAGTTTGTATGAAAAAAAAAGGTTGTATGATGAAGGTATGATGTTAATATACCAAATATGTTGTGCAACCCACACTCTATGGATGTCATGCATATAATAGGTTGGACCACTTGGCTCCTTCATTGTATAACTCCTTCTCTACCTTTGATTGTGCAGTTACTCCTTGCATTGTGCAGTTAGAATCCTCATACTTAGCTCAATCTATGATTTCTTTGGAAAATTGGAGTTGGTGATAAAAGGCTTTCAATTTGACATATATACATATATCTAATTAATAATCTCTCTTTTGCTATGTTGATAATTTTAGAGCCTCCACTAGTTATTCACAATCTTAAATCAGT